>PVJS01017813.1:8069-35779 GCA_004027185.1 Glis glis | reverse complement strand
ATAAAGTATAAAAAATAGGGCCGGGGGCGTAGCGCGGAGGTAGAACGCCCCTGCGTTCAATCCCCCCGGTACTGCAAAAAAAAAAATAAAATAAAATTAGAAACCCAACAGTCTCTAAAAGAAAAAGCAACAGTCATATTTTTGGTCCCTGAATAAAACTGACCACGTCTACCCCTCCTTTCACCGATAGTGAGAAGGTCCTTTAAACCGAGATCTCCATCCTTTATCTAATTCAAGCCTGTGTAAGACACTGCATGAATTATTCATGGTAGTAAGAGTACTCTTCACAGGACCTGTCTGTCTCTTCCTGCCCACCCTCCCCTCTCTTTCCTCATCCTCCCCCATCAATAGTCACACTGGTAGTCATAGTTACCCTCAGTCCTTGTATTAGGAATTAAAACACAAATGTAGATTTTGCAAATGTTTGCAACTGTCCCAGCCATACTGTGCTGAATTCCAGGCAGCGTTCTACCCTGTTTCCTCCAACATCAACCCCCACTCCCAACCTCCCAACCTCCAGGAAGAGGTTGCTTAGCAACCATATCTGCTTTCCACCAGTGGACTGGAGGCTGCATCTTAAGAGGGAAGGAAATCAGTGGAATAGCAATGTGATTTTGTCAGGGTTGTTAGGCATGGAAACTGGGGGCCTCATGTAACTGCCTTCGAAGGGAAGCTGAAAATATACAACGCTGCCCCTCTCTTCCTTCCACCCCTACCCTTCCATTGCCAGACAAAAAATTTTTTTTCCCAACAAATATTTTGGGCCAATGGCTGTTAATTTTTAAGTCTCTCCAATATTGGATGACTCCCATTTTCCTCCCATTTTTATAAGCTCCTGCTCTGACTTGCTGGCCAGAAAAAAACCCTAAAAAACAAAAAACCAACAAAACCTGGAATGAGTCTCATATACACTTGCCTTCTGCAAAAAAGGAAAATGAGGGAGATTTTCATCAAAGCACTTCTTGTGGGAATTCTAATTTCAAGAGAATGTGAGTGAGTGGGGGGTAGGAATGGGTGTGACAAGATGAGCAGAGAGATTAACTGAGAATAGACTGTCTAGAGCCAGAAAAGCCTGAAATAATCAGAGATAACCAAAGGAAAACCACCTAAGAGTGTTGGGCCCCAAAACTGTCCAAAAATCTTATAAACAGTCTTTTTTTTTTTTTTCCAGTGCTAGGGATTGAGCCCAGGACCTTACACATGCTAGTCAAATGCTCTACCACTGAGCTACACCCCCAGCCCTTTTTATTTTATTTTGAGACAAGGCCTTGCTAAATTGTCAAGGCTAGCTTGAACTTGTGATCCTCCTACCTCAGCCTCCTGAGTAGCTGGGATTACAGGTGTGTCCCACTGCACCTGGCCTAAATAGTCTTTTTAGTGTCAACTGTGAGTAGAGTCCTCTCATGAAAGGATCTCACTGTTTCTTGGGATGACTTACAACAGGAGTCATGGCTATGGCTTTCATGCTTGTCATCGTACTTTGAGACACCACAAAAAATGCAAGCCAGATGGCATCTTTCTTTTTTTTGTTGTTTGTTTGTTTTTTTGTGGTACGGGGATCGAACCCAGGGGCGTTCTACCTCCGAGCTATACCCCCGGCCCTATTTTTTATCCTTTATTTTGAAACCTGGTCTCATAAAGTTGTGGAGGGCCTCACTAAGTAGCTGAGGCTGGCTGCGAACCCGGATCCTCCGGTCTCCGCCTCCCAAGTACTGGGATTACAAGCGTGCGCCACCACGCCCGGCTGGCATCTTTCTTAATCCTTTAATAAGCAAGGGTCTGAGACAGGCGTGGTGGCATATGCCTATGATCCCAGTACTTGGGGGGCTGAGGCAGGAGGATTGCAGATTTGAGGCCAGCCCCAGAAACTTAGACACTGTTTCAAAATAAAAAATAAATAACATAGGGCTGGGGGTGTAGCTCAGAGGTAAAACACCCCTGAGTTCAATCCCCAGTACAAAAAAAAAACAAGGTTTGGCCCAGAAATAAACCTTTCCTCCCTCTCCTTCCCTCCACCTTCCTTTTCCCCATAGGTAGATAAACACAAGGAGAACCTGGCCGCCATTATGATCACGTACCCGTCCACCAACGGGGTGTTTGAAGAGAACATCAGCGACGTGTGTGCTCTGATCCACCAACACGGCGGGCAGGTCTATCTCGACGGGGCAAATATGAACGCTCAGGTGGGGACCTGATGGGCTCCTTCGTTCCCATTAGGAAAATGGATCAATTAAAAAAAATGTCCCCTTTTGGCTCCTTGAGAGACTTTTTAAATTCAGAACTGAGACTGACGTTATTGCCAGCTTCCAACAATGCACCCCAATTTCATTGGGATTCCTTGAGGAGGTGATGGGCGTCACTGAGGAGGAGGTAAAAAGACTGAAGGGAAGCAGGGTGAGCTTAGTGTCCTTAGATTGTCAGGGGTACCATCTCTTGGGAGGTGCTAGCAGCCAAGGTCACCGGCTCCCTGGCTGAGGCAGTCAGGACCCAGGTTCTGGTCACTGGTGGCTGTTGATCTCCCACAGCCTTGGACAAGCCACCTTAGTTGGTTTGCACTTGTCAGCTGTAAAACAGCAGCCCAAGGGCATGATCCTGACTCCTGGGGGCCTGCGGTCTGTGGTCTGTGTGGTGAACCTTGCAGGGAATGCTGCTGGGAGCCGCAGGGGGTGGGTCACAGTCTCATGTGAGTCATCTTTATTTCCCGGTGTCCCTCCCTCCCTGTGCTTCTCCTTGTTTCTGTCTGATTGCTTCACAGGTATAGTCCAGGGATTGTCTTCTGCTTCAGTAGCATAAAGCAAAGGCATCTTTGCCCATAATCAAAATTAATCCTATTGCTGAAGGGGTTGGAATGCCAATCAGATGTTTTGGCTGGTATTTATTTAGACCATCTTGGGAAAGCTGTCAGCCTCACTCCCTCTCCCTCGGCTCAGCATCCTCTTTAGTGGCCCTCTAGCCTTTACATCAGTGTGTTTGAAGGGACCTTCCGGTAATGCGCACAGTACCCAGAGCTGAACATGTAGGGGGAGGTAGGACTGCTGGGGGAAAAGTTGCCTGTTTCAATAGCAAGGAGGTCCTGTCCTTTCTTGGGTTAATGACACTTCCTCCCCATCCTCTGGGGGCAGATAATTAGGAATAAACTATGTATTCAGATTTGTATTTTTAAATCCAAATTGGGCTAAATGGTCAGCTGCTGTTTCCATAGAAACCACAGCCCACAGCCACTCTGCCTATGGGATGCCAGGTTTCGACTGTGGAACTGGGCCAGTATGAAGGAAATTTCTGTGAACACTGTGGATATGATTCTGCCTGCCTTTCCTCTGGGGGACAGGCAGCACCAAAAGGCCCTGGCCTTTGCCCCAGAGGGCCCCACCATGCTCTTTTTTTTTTTTTTTGCGGTACTGGGGATTTAACCCAGGGGCGTTCTAACTCCGAGCTACACCCCCAGCCCTATTTTTTATTATTTATTTTGAAACAGGGTCTCACTAAGTTGCAGAGGGCCTCACTAAGCAGCCGAGGCTGGCCATGAACCCAGATACTCCGGTCTCAGCCTCCCAAGTACTGGGATTACAAGCGTGCGCCACCACACCCGACCCCCACCATGCTCTTGATACTTACTTTTGGCTCTTTCCCTTTGTGGTAGGTGGGACTCTGTCGTCCTGGAGACTTTGGGTCTGATGTCTCACACCTAAATCTTCACAAGACCTTCTGCATTCCCCATGGAGGAGGTGGTCCTGGCATGGGGCCCATTGGAGTGTGAGTTCTGGGCCATGGTTTCAGGATGGTTCTGGAGACAGAATGGCCCCAAACTTGCTATTTTTCCTATAGAGGTCAAGTGTCAAGAATACCTTTGTATGTAGGGGCTGGTAAGGAGCAGTGAGGGTGTGTCCAGAGAGAAGCATAATTAGATTTTAGTAACTACATGTTTGATTGGCCTCCCTGAACTCCCAGCTGTGCATAGACAGAGCAGTTTATTAACAGAGGACTAAATAGGGAACTGCACTTGAGTGTTAGGGTTAGAACTGGAATCTTGGCACCTGGAAGTGGCTTTTCGACTTGAACCTAGATTTTCAAGGTTTTTGTTTTTTCTTTTTCTCCTTTCCTTTCCTTTCCTCTTCTTCCTCCCCTCCCTTCCTTTCATCTATCTATCTGTCTATCTATCTACCTATCTATCTGTTATCTATCTATCTATCTATCTATCTGTCTGTCTATCTATCTATCATCTATCTATCTGCTAATGGTTATATTGAAAGTGAACTGGGGGAAGGCATTGAACACTTTACAGCCTGAATTCTTATTGCATCTGATATAAGTAAGGAGAAAATGGAACTTATTACTAGAAATCACTGGATGAGGTCACAGTGAGACTGAAGGGATATTTCTTAGCTATTGGTAGCTTTTGCACTGTGGTGACAGCAGCCTTTCTGGAGCTTCTTCAGTAACCAAAAAATGTGCCAAAGGGGCCAGTTTCTGGGATTGCTGGCTTTCTTGCTTTTTCTGCTTTTCTCTTTGATTAGTATTATTTAGAGTAAAGCTCCCCAGGGGAGCTGTAGGGGAGGCAGTGGGTGGTGAACCTGCACTGGCTTCCATGGTGCCTTCCCTGGGGCATTGTCACTCTTCTACCTCCCATAGATACCTTGGGAGGACATGAGGGTCGTGGGGCCGGGGGCCAGGGAGTCCCCACATCTTGGTGGGCCCTTAGCTCTGCATGCTGTTTCGTAGCCACCTGCCAAATCCTCTGCCACAGTTCTTGGGTGGGCTGCTGGGATGCCGATGACTGGTGGAGGAGGGAAGGAACCATTTGTCAGTTTTCTTGCTCTCTGCCTCTTACCCAGTGTCCCTTCCACTGTCAAAGTTCCTCTGCTAAGGACAGGGCTTCTAGGGAGGGCCCAGAACTGGGTTTAACTGGATCTTTTTTTTTGCAACTTCTGAATGTGTACTTTATAAAAAACAATATACAGGAAGAAGCATCTTGCCCCCTTTCTGCCCAATCATCCCATCATTTCAGTAAAGCAGAATGAAGACACCTGGCCTGTGGGGACCGTCAGCGCAGCCCCGTGGGGCTCCAGTTCCATCTTGCCCATTTCCTGGGCTTATATTAAGGTGAGGCGTGACAGCATGTGCGGGTGGGAAACCGAGATGGCACACTTCCTTCTTGGGTTAAAAATGAGGAAATCCATGATGAGATGTGGTTCAATGAACATTGTTAATGACTTGGGTGGGAGAAGCCTTCCTGAAGGGATCGGTTGGAATTCATCTCATCTCTTCTTCATTACGCTGTTTCCTTGGGTTCTCATAGTGGGTTTAACATCAGAGAAATGGATGAACCAGATCTATTTTTCCAGGCACAGTCAAGTTCCATGAGTCATGTGGGTGTTCCAGCCATGTCATTTGGTTTCCTAGAGGATTTAGACGGCCGCTTGCAAGTGAAAAGCAGTGCACATACTGATTATTACACTTTGTTGACATGCTGGGATGAATTTTAGGAGCACGTCTCGCTTCACTTGACATTTCTTGGTGACCTAGCAGATAAGATGAGAAGTAGTGGAAATTTGCTTGTGTGCTGGTTTCCAGAAGCTTTTTGCCCTCTAGGGCTTATGGAGCTGCGTTCTCAGGGGTAATTAGACTTTGTCAGAGGGCAGACTTCCTTCCTTTGTCTTTCTTCTAAAAACACTAGGGCCAGAGTTTATTTTATACAGCTCTTGTTCAAACTGGCCTGCCCCCCTCATGGTCTGGCAAGCCTGCAGATGGGAAGGAACACTTTTCTTTTCTTTCTTCTTTTTTTTTTTTTTAATACTGGGGATTGACTCCAGGGGCATGCTACCTCTGAGTTATACCCTTAGTCCTTTTATTTAAAATTTTTTTATTTTGAAACAGGGTCTTTCTAAATTGCTGAGGCTATCCTTGAACCTGCAATCTTCTTGTCTTAGCCTCCCAAGTACGGGATTTCAGGGTGCACCGTACCACGCCCAGTGGGAAGGAACACTTATAATAAAGCTGATAATTAGAGCAGCTTCCCCAAACCTGTGGCCCTCATTAAAGGGAGGGCGTCTGCTAGGGAAATGAACCCCCAACTCAGCTAAGCAAATCATGCTGGATGACTCCATAGAGCTGGCTGTTATTCCTAAACAATGTGGCATTTGTGATTCTTTTTTTTGTGTGTGTGTGTGGTACTGGGGATTGAACCCAGGGGCGTTCTACCTCCAAGCTACACCCCAGCCCTATTTTTTTATACTTTATTTTGAAACCGGGTCTCACGAAGTTGCGGAGGGCCTCACTAAGTAGCTGAGGCTGGCCACGAACCCGGATCCTCCGGTCTCCGCCTCCCAAGTGCTGGGATTACAAGCGTGCGCCACCACGCCCGGCTGCATTTGTGATTTTTAATGAAAAGTTTCTTGGAAGCTGGAACAACATTTCTGTACCTCAGAGACTAGAACCTGCTTTTGAAAATGATACTCAGGTTGTTTTTCAAATAGTTTTAACAAAAACAATCAAAGATTTGTTTCTTTGCAAACAGAATCAAATTCCCACTTCCCTTTGATCCCTGGATTCTGTAAACCTGGGTTATTTGTATGGACATATTTGGGTTGGAGATGATTTCCCACATATAGAAAATAAATGTTCCAAGGCTGGTTTGGCCATATGCCTGGAACACCAGATGGAGTCTCAGTTTAAAAACTAAATAAAATAGTGTTTAAGCTGGTCTTCTGATCTTGGGCCTTCTCTTATTTCATGCTGTTGTTATATATCCCCTGGACTCCAGCACAAACCTCTCCTCTCCCTGCTGTGATCCACTTTGGACAGTCTCACAGGACTGCCACACTCACTAAGGCCACAGCCTCCCCTGGTTTCTACTGCCTTTGCTGCTGGCTCTCCCCAGAATCTGCCTGGGCCCCATCCTGGAGAGCATAGCATTCAGCATATGTGGGTTGGGCTGGAACTGTCAGCATTTTGAGAAAGATGCATGGTGACTGATATGTCGGTTGAGAGGCAGAGTTCTGCTGAACCGAATCCAAGTCCTTCCTAGGGAAGGTTCGAGGCTTAGAAGAGACATTCACAGTCTACCTTGTCCTACAGTGACTCCCAGGTGACAGTCATGTGCCATCTGCCACACTTTTGTTTTTGTCACTCTCGCTTGGGGTATGACCCTCCTCTGTGCTGATCCAGATTCTGCTCATTTTTGAGTTTCTAGTCAAGTTCTAACTTTTACTCTAGGAATCCTTCTTTGACCAGCCCGGGAACATGTGTCCTTGCCTTACTTTGGATTTCAGAGGCACTGTTGTTTTATTTGATAATTTCTCATTTGCTTTATATAAGTTATGTTTTTAATACAAATTGAGTTTTCATCATATATGAAGTTCTTTGGGGATAAAATAGGCAAAGAAAATTGGCACAATCTTGATTTTTTTTTTATTTTTGTGGTACTGGGGATTGAACCCAGAGGCACTCAACCTCTGAGCTACACCCCCAGCCCTAATTTATTTATTTATTTATTTTTATTTTGAAACAGGGTATCACTAAGTTGCAGAGGGCCTCATGAGGTTGCTCAGGCTGGCCTTGAATCTATGATCCTCCTATCTCAGCCTCCCAAGTACCGGGATTACAGGCGTGCACCACTGCACCCAGCATGTAATCTTGATTTTAAGCTCTTTGCTATTGATGATATTTATCCCATGTGATTACAGGGACTTATTCACCACTAGAACAGGATAAGATTGAACTTGACAGTTATTAAACATGGCCTTCACCATGAACAATAGGAAGAAAAAAACATATAAAATTGATTTAATGGAGATTTTTACCAAGATCTCATAGGATTCCTGGCAATTATCAAGATATCTCAAATTCATAGTAAATAACCACCTACCTGAAGCACCTGTAACCTAAGAACAGATATTTTTTTCTATTTATATAGCACAATAGTCAGCATCAAATTTGCCCTATCAGAGACTTTGTTACTATAATAAAAAATGTAAAAGTAGTGCTTAAAGGAGAAAACCAAAAATTATTTCAAGCCAGGCATGGTGGCACGTGCTTGTAATCCCAGTACTTGGGAGGCTGAGAAAGGAGGATCGCAGGTTTGAAGCCAACCTCAACAACTTAGTGAGACTCTCAGTAACTTAGCAAGACCCTGTTTCCAAATAAGAAATAAAATAAGTCTGAGGTATAGCTCAGAGGTAGAAGGCCCCTGGGTTCCATTCCCAGTACTGCAAAAAAAAAAAAAAAAATTCAGGCTCAAAGACTGACAGATATCCTCGTTAGGATTTTCCATTCATCTTTAGTTTACATAGTTATGGGAGGCTGATATCCTTTCTGGATGGGATTTACTGGGTGTGTCTGGTTAGTGTCTCAACCATTGGTTCAACTGTTCAATGATTGATGGCTCTTTTTCTCTTTGTTACAGATGATGGGAAGCAAGGGCCTTAAACAGGCCACGGAAATTGCTATATTAAATGCCAACTACATGGCCAAGAGATTAGAAAAACACTACAGAATCCTTTTTAGGGGTGCAAGAGGCAAGTATCAACTTTAGATTATCATCACTTTTTTTTTTTTTTTGCCCAACTAAGTTTGACCTAGATGTGGTTTTGTGACTTGAGAATTCTACTTCTTGGTGTATACTAGAGAAAAGTGTAGAGACCTTGAAAATAACTTCAGTTTAGTTAATAGCATCACTGTATGCAAGGCTATCCTAGGCACTTAGTTTACACAACCAAGTTCAACAAGGAGTCCTCATCACTGAGAGATGTGTACATAAATACCAAGGGCTAATAACTCACAAAGTGCTATAGAAGTGCCCCAAAAAGTGGAGAAATTCTTTTTTTTTTTTTTTGCGGTACCAGGGATTGAACGCAGGGGCGTTCTACCTCCGCGCTACGCCCCCGGCCCTATTTTTTATACTTTACTTTGAAACCGGGTCTCACAAAGTTGCGGAGGGCCTCATTAAGGGGAGGGAGAGAGAGAGACAGGGAGAGAGAGAGAGAGAGAGAGAGAGAGCAAGAGAGAGCTGAGGCTGGCCGCGAATCCGGATCCTCCGGTCTCCGCCTCCCAAAGTACTGGGATTACAAGCGTGCGCCACCACGCCTGGCGGGGCAATTCTTTATTTTTTTGGTACTGGGTATTGAACCAGGAACATTTTACCTCCGAGCTACATGACCAGCCCTTTTTAATTTTTTTGTGAGTGTGTGTGTGTGGCCCTGGGGATTGAACCCAGGAGCATTCTACTTCTGAGCTCCACTCCCAGCCTGATTTTTTCTTCTTTATTTTGAAACAGGGTCTCACTAAGTTGCTGAGGGCCTCACAAGTTGCTGAGGATGGCTGCGAACCTGTGATCCTCCTGTCTTAGCCTCCCATGTACTGGGATTAAAAGCGTGCTCCACCACACCCAGCTTTACATTTTGCTTTGAAACACAGTCTCACTAGGTTGCTGAGTGCCTCACTGAGTTGCTGAGGCTGGTCTAGAGTCTGCGATCCTCCTGTCTCAGCCTCTCAAGTCCTGGGATTACAGGAGTGCACCAATACACCTGACTGGAGCAATTCTGATTAGGCAGAGGCAGGGTGATACAGTTGAGCCTGCCTTATGGTGGGAGCTGTTTGAAATGAGCCTGGAAGAAAAGTAGCAGATGAGATCCTGGGTAAACAGAGTTATAGGAACAAGTCAGAGAAAAAGGAATTGCCTGGGTGGCTGGAGCCTGATGGCTTGAAGGGTCAAATGAGGGGAGAAGGAGCCAATGAGAAGAGGTTGGAAAGGAGCCTGGAGCCTTGAATGTCTTGGAAGGCTCTGGACTTTACCTTTAAGCCATTAAAGGTTTTTGAGTGGGAGAGTGACAGGATTTATTAAGAGACTGTCATTAAGAAAGTGGCAAGGGATGAACCTGCTCTTGGAAGTAGAACCAGTTGGATTAGTTCAGTGTAAAGAGAATTTTTAGGTAAATCTTTTAGGCTTACAGTAGAGAGGGTAATGGATGGGGGAACAACATGGCCCTAGAGGTGATGGGATTAAGAACCAGGTGGACATTTAGAGATTGGCTATAACCAAGAACAGAGATTTGGAAAGGGGTCCAAGGAAAGAGCACTGAGAAATGAGAGAAAAGACTTCCAGCAGGGTGGCGACTGGTCTGCTTCGTTTCTCCAACACCCCTACCTGGCTAGACACATGTGGTCAGTAGACAGATGTATGTGGTGTTGTGTAACAAAGAGGCAAACTGTAAAGAGCAAAGAGCTGTTTTTTTTTTTTTTTGCGGTACTAGGGATTGAACCCAGGGGCATTCTACCTCCAGGCTACACCCCCAGCCCTATTTTTAATTCTTTATTTTGAAACAGGGTCTCACTAAGTTGCGGAGGGCCTCACTAAGTAACTGAGGCTGGCGGCAAACCCAGATCCTCCTGTCTCAGCCTTCCAAGTACTGGGATTACAAGTGTGCGCCACCACACGCGGCTCCCTGATTTTATTTTATTTTATTTTGTTTTGCGGTACTGGGGATTGAATACAGGGGCGTTCTACCTCCGCGCTACGCCCCTGGCCCTATTTTTTATACTTTATTTTGAGACCAGGTCTCACGAAGTTGTGGAGGGCCTCACTAGGTAGGTAGAGAGAGAGAGAGACAGAGAGACAGACAGAGAGAGAGAGAGACAGAGAGAGCCCGCGCGCACGTGCGCGAGCTGAGGCTGGCTGCGAACCCGGATCCTCCGGTCTCCGCTTCCAAAGTACTGGGATTACAAGCGTGCGCCACCACGCCCGGCCCCTGATTTTATTTTTAAAATTTAATGTATTTATATTTTCCCCCAGCTTTATATTTTATTTTATTTTATTTTATTTTATTCTATTTTAGTGTGGTACTGGGCATGGAACCCAGGGACATTCTACCTCTGGGCTATACCCCTAGACCTATGTTTTTTTTTTTTTTGAAACAGGGTTTCACTAAGTTGCTGAGGCTGGCTACAAACCTGTGATCCTCCTGTCTCAGCCTCCCAAGTACTGGAGTTACAAGTGTCCCCTACCACACCCGGCTGTGATCTTTAATTTAAAGCTGTTTTACCTTATAAATATATATTCAAAAGGGTGGTTCAGGAGTTTGAAAATAGAAAAGAACTAAATAACCAGAAGCTCTGGTGGGGAATATTCCTTGAGAGTAGAAAAGAAAGGGTGAGCCAGGCGTGGTGGCACATGCCTATAATCCCAGAGATTTGGGAGGCTGAGACAGGAGGATCGCAGGTTCGAGGGTAGCTTTAGCAATTTAGCAAGACCCTATTTCAGGATAAAAAGTAAAAAAAGGGCTGGAGGTAGAGCTCAAAGGTAGAGCACCCCTGAGTTCAATACCCAGTCTCCCTCTCTCTCTCTCTCTCTCTCTCTCTCTCACACACACACACACACACACACACACACACACACGAAGCATGAGGTTGAAAAATTTTAAAACCCATGCTTCCATCAATCAGACATAGCCAATTATTAATATTTTGCTATATTCCTTTTCATGTTTCTTTTCGGCAGTACCGGGGATTGAATCTAGAGGCATTCTGCCTCCTGGCTACACTCCCAGCCCTTTTTTTTTTATTCTTTATTTTGAAACATGGTCTCACTAAGTTGCAGAGGGCCTCACTAAGTAGCTGAGGGTGGCCGCGAACCCGGATCCTCCGATCTCAGCCTCCCAAGTACTGGGATTACAAGCGTGCGCCACCACACCCGGCTTCATGTTTCTTTTCTACAGTTGAGATCATATTTAAAAATAGTTTTATCCTTTTTTAACTTCATCTTATATTATGAGCATTGTTCCATAGCATTAAATATTCTTGACATTGACTTTGTCGATTCCATTGTGTGGATCTACCATGATTTAACCAGTTGTATAGTTTTCTTCTTAGTTGTTTGCATTTAGAACAGTGCTGTAATGAGTATCCTTTATTTCAATTATTTTAAAAAATTCTAATTATTTCCTTAGATCAGAGTCATAGAAATTACCTCAGAGGATATGAATGCCTTAAGGTCTTGATACACATGGCCTCATCCCCCCCCCCCAGAGACTTTGTGCCATTTTATACTAATAGTATTTGTGAGTGACCATCATACCAGGGCCTAGTGATGACTGAGTATTGGACTAAAAGACAGCAAAAGTAAAAGCACAAAACATCTTTGCCAATTTGATAGGTGAAAAATCTTATTTTCTTAATTTATAAGGCTTAGGTTAATTCTTTATATTTTAAACTTTCTTTAATTCTATTTGTTATCTTTGCTGATAGAATTCACATATCATACTATATAATTTACCAATTTGAAGTGTACAGTTTAGTGATTTTAACATGTTCATAGAGTTGTATGATGTAGTTTAGGTTTTTTTTTTTTTTTTGGTGGTACTGAGTAATCAACCCAGGGGCATTCTACCTCTGAGGTACACCCCAGCCTTTTTTTTATTTTGAAAGAGGGTCTTGTTAGGTTGCTGAGAGTCTTGCTGTGTTGCTGAGGCTATCCTCAAACCTGTGATCCTCCTGTCTCAGCCTCCCAAGTACTATACATGGCCTATAGTTTGGTCACAAAAATGAATGTGATTTAAACTGGTGGTGAGGGGTGCTTGGTACCCCAGGAAGGAGGGACCGGTACTACCATGTGCTTAGCATTTAATTGACAACTTTAGGCAGACTCTCCATGTCCTGGGGGGTCTGCAGCACAAGAAGATGGATGAAATTTCCATCTGTTTTGACATTTTACCGCAGAATTAAATAACAAATAGTATTTTTCATTCCAAGCAGAAATGGTCTGGTACAGACTTTATTACCCAATTCTAAAGTTCATGAAACTAAAAATTGTCTCAGATTTGGTTCAGTAAATACATACATTGCACAATTTGAGACTTACTGTTTTAGGACCTAGAAACAAGCACCACTTGTTTCTAGGTCTTAGAGTCTCCTGAAGACCCCAAATAGAATGTTCCCAATAAGCACATTGTATCCTAAAGTGTGTAATGGAGGGTTAGAAGACCGTTATTCATCTTAATCACATTTACCAGCTCTAAATAAGACTTTGGAATTACTGATGACTATGAGGCAATCACTCTAATGAACTCCAGGCTTGCGTTTATGAGCTGTTTCTTTGAAAGATTTGAATACCAGCTAAACTGTCGAGGCTTACGGGTTTTTGAAGCAAGTAAGTGACAGGCAAGAAGTAGGGGAGGGGGCAGCAGTAGTATTGTGGTATTTATTCTGCTAGGATGAGGAAAGAAAAAAATTACCTCAGGTAAGATGACACTTTTTTTTTTCTTTTTTGGTGATGGTACCAGGGATTGAACCCAGGGGCCTTCTACCTCTGAGCTACACCCCCAGCCCTATTTTTTTTAATTTTCATTTTGAAACAGAGTCTCATATGTTGCTGAGGACCTCACTAAATTGTTGAGGGCTTCTGTCTCAGCCTCCCAAGTACTGGAATTACAGACATGTGTCAGCACGCCCAGCAAAATATTACATTTTTTTTATTGGTGCATTGTAATCATACATCTTGATGGGTTTCAGGGTGGTAGAAGTATACATGCTCACATCGGTCAGTTAGCCCTCCCCCAATCCTCACCCCCATTCCTTCCCCCTTCCCTCCTTCTCCTGCTCAGCATAGTAGTTGACTTTGATATATTTGTGTATGTACATCCTAAGCATTAGGGTGTTTCCGTCTTCCCCCCTCCCATCTCCCTCAATTAGGTCACCTTATTTACTCATCTGAGGTTTTCTCCATCTTTGTCTGGAGTCCCTCCTACGCCCTATTCTCCCTAGCTTCTGTATATTAGGCAGAGCATCCGACTTTTCTCTTTTTGTGACTGATTAAGCATAATGTTCTCTAATTCCATCCATTTCCCTGCAAATGATGCAATTTTGTTCTTCTTGATGGCTGCATAAAATTCCATTGTGTACATTTTTAAAGAAAGACTTTTAGAAACTTCATGGGTGCCTAATCTGTGGGCAGCCCTTGGCTCCCTATGTGATCTGAATGGACTTCCCATCAGTGGGAAGAGATGGCTTTGCTAGTATACTAGTGTTTTAATGCTTTACTTTCTTATATGTCTGTCCTTTTTTTTTTAACCTTTGACAAACCTAACTCTGCTTACAAATCCCTGTCCCTGAAGAGGTTTTCATGTGGCCCTTGCTTTGTGAGTGGGTAGGGGCCTCAGGGCCTGGGCCCTCATTTCCCCATCCAGGAAATGACCCTGCTATAGGGTACCTGACCTCATTCTCAGGGAAGCAGCCAGAAGTTCTGAGTATTCATCATGGTTCCTGGATTACCACTGAAGAACCTGAAGGGGCTTTGATTGTCCACCCAAGCTTTACGGGGTTACCTAGTTAGTCCCAGTAATTGTAGGCAGGTGTCCTCTTTGAGGATGGGGATAAGTGAGTTCCTGCTCTCAGGAAGGGTTTTGAGAAGCCCTATTCTTCCACTGCACACTACCGCATTGTTTTCAGCCTCCCAAGACAGTCAGCATATGGTGGTGGGGGGGTCCAACTTAGAGCTAAACCACTTTTATTTGATTTTCCACACCCCATCCCTCTCTTTCCTGCTCCTTTTGTCTTGGTATCTTTTCACACTTGAGTTATAGTCATGGTTAGGCCCCATCGGAAACATCTGCTCAGTGAAAATCAAAACTTGCACTGATGAGTTTAAACAAGTCCTCCTTCAGATTGCCCTGACTCACCGCGTGCCATAGAAGGTTTATGTATCTTCCTCCTGAAAGCTGCAGAGATGAGCATCTTGGGATCTGGTCTCTGATGGCCATCAAGTTTAAATTTCATTCCTTTCAGGGCTCAAGTAGGGCAAGGGAGAAAAGAGATGCTGAAATTCCACTAGCTTCCATTTGGACACAATGGAGGATGGAAGTAGAAAATAACATCTGAACCTCATTTTTTAAATGGAGCTCTTCCCAAACCACTTGGCGATGGTGGGGCCTCTGCAGATGAGGTCTTGGTGTCAGCCATGCTGGGCTGGGCTTGGATGATGGTGCCTTTCAGCTATTATGGAACCTCTGCTTGGAAGTCTGTCCTCTTGGCCTGCCAAGAGCAACTCCTCTCCCACTGGCGTGCCCCCTCCCTTCCTGCTGTCTGCATGTCCTTCGGGGCTCTGAGCTCCCACTGGTCTTCCCCCTTGACTGTCATAGTGCTCAGGTGGCAGTGAGAGCCTCGAAGAAGAAAGGGCAAAGGTTGACACTGGGCTGCAAAAGCGGGTAAAATAGCAGGTCATCAGAGAGCCTGAAATTAATCATTGATAAGGCCTTAAGTATTCACATGCTTTTCTCTTTGAACATTCCACTGGCTGTTCCTTATTGGTGCTTTTTTATTCCCCTGAGTTTCCCTACCCATGAATAGAACTTTCTATTTTTGAATCACGCTCTTTACCAATTCATTCTCTATCATTGTTAGAAAGCATATTTTAAAAACATGCAGTTTTTGGTGTATTCAGAGTCAATCCTTTCATGTTTATTCATTATTTAAGAGGCAGAGCAGTTCAGACGGCAGGGGCTGTCAGGACTGCAGCTATTCCTGACAGGCTTGAGAAGTTATGTCTGCTTTGCTTGTTTGTAGGTGGATTCACTGCTGAGAGTCAGGAAGGCAGGGCGAGGAGCATGTTATCTCTCATGAGTAGAATCTTTCCTTAAAGGAACCTCATCTGTTGGGGGGCCACAGGATTTGGGAAGCTCCTGGGAATGCTGTTTTGTTTTTGTTTTTTTCTAATCAAAATGCTGACTTACTCACTGGTTTATTCTTGACAATGGAAGGGTGGTCAGTAGCTCACGCTGGGGAGATGGCTAGAAAGGCCTAGAGAGGTAATCTGTTTACAAATTAGGACAAAGTAAATGGAACCACACAGACTTCAGCCTCGTTAACTCCTTGCCACTTTTGTGTACATGTGTACTGTTTGATGGTACATTTTTCTAATTCTCAGTCTTTGGCCTAAAATGCAAACCTCAAAATCTCCTTTGAAGAATTGCACAAAATTCTGTATGTGTCCTCTGGATATATGTTTAATATAGATTTGCATATATCCAGAATAAACAGTTGTTTGATGTTAAGAGTTAAGTTGCTAAAAAGTGTCAGTGGAGCTTTGGCTCTAGAAATATTTTGAATAAAAAGATCAGGCCGGGCGTGGTGGCGCACCCTTGTAATCCCAGTACTTTGGGAGGCAGAGACCAGAGGATCTGGCTTTGCAGCCAGCCTCAGCTCTCTCTCTCGCTCTCTCTCTCTCTCCCTGTCTTTCTCTCTCTCTTCTCTCTCTCTACTTAGTGAGGCCCTCCGCAACTTCGTGAGACCCAGTTTCAAAATAAAGTATAAAAAATAGGGCCGGGGGCATAGCGTGGAGGTAGAACGCCCCTGGGTTCAATCCCCGGTACCGCAAAAAAAAAAAAAAAAAGAATAAAAAGATCAGGACTGTGATGATATGTTTAACTATTGCAAGTCAATTTCAGGTCCTCAGAGTAGAAATAGTCTCCTCACCAGACACTTCCCACTGAATATTCCAGTAATGCCTCCTACCTCTCATCAGCCATAATCAGGCTCATGGGTGTATAGTGAAATAAAATCAACACACACGTAATAAGAGTGAATAGAGTCTTTATTGCCAACTATAAACTTACCAAGTACTCATAGCTTCCTGATCCTCATTGATATGCATACAGAGCTGAATCATTTATTTATTTGTTTGGGTAAGATGAGCTGATGCTGATCTTGAGCTGAAATAATTTTCCTGAACAGGTTATGTGGCTCATGAATTTATTCTGGATACAAGACCCTTCAAAAAGTCTGCAAACATTGAGGCTGTGGATGTGGCCAAGAGGCTCCAAGATTATGGTAAGTGGCCTTTGACGTTCATGCAGCTGTCCCTTCTGGCTGTGGACCAGTTCCTCAAAGCACAAATGGATGTTCAGGCACCACTGTATGCTGATCCATGGGATAAGTGGGGAGCCCAGGATTATAGGCAACCGTTAAAACAACAGTGAAAGGCTTTTTCTTTATGACTGCACTGGTCCTGCCCTTGGAAAGATATTAAAACATACATCTTGAATCCATCACAACCACAGAAAGAAGTCTTTATAGTTAAAATTTTAAATCCCAAAGAAAATGATTGCAGTTCTTTGCCTGTGTTTCTGATGAATTCCTACTCCTATCCCAGTCCTAGTAAATGCAGAGTCCATGAAAAGGTAAGCTGGCAGAATCGGGAGGAAGAAGGGCAAGTAGCCTGTAGAAGTGTTAGCGATCAATGGCTTTCGAGTTTTATAAGCACCTTGGTCATGGCATAGGAGTTTCAGAGATGAAGAATAGGTATCGTTTCCACAAAGAAAATGCAACTTTCTCCAAAGCATGGGCCCCTTATCTGTGTATTAATGTGTGTTCATTAAATGACAGCCCTAATTAAAATAACATTTTGTTAGTGACTTTATGAATAATATCAAGGATCCTTCAACTCTGAGAAAGGCTAAGGTGGGGAGAACTTTGCCTTTGATGGATGTGGAGTTCTGTTTGAATTTTAGAGACTTGTTTTAAGAAGGACTGTGGAAGATTTTTACTACTGCATCATAATGGGAGTCCCACGTGTGCGACTCCTTTCTTGAATGAGTCTTATTATGTGGAGTTACACTGATAATAAGTAGGAAAGCCAGAGAAAGCTTTTAGTAATAAATTAGCAATCATCCCCTCAAAGTTTCCTATTGGCAGCTCACTTAATCCGAAGGAGAACTCCCTCCTGCTGACTCACCATACTGGCCAGGGACTAAGTAATGGCCGGTTTATCCATCAATTCTTTGATGTGTTGACAGGGACTAGAGACTAGTAGGGAGGTGATAATTGAAATCACAACTCATGACCTTGACACTATTTTGATGTTTAATGTCTTCTTGTCCAAAGTCCTGAATTGGGGTGGGATGAGGACACCCTTGTCATTGTCCCAATATTTATGCGGCTAAGTCAGGAGGATCAGACCAGCCTCAGCAACTTAGTGATACTCTGTTTCAACATAAAAAATAAAAAGGGCTGGGGGTATAGCCCAGGGGTAGGAAGCCCTTGGATTCAATCGCCAGTACCAAAAAGCAAGGGGAAAGGGGTTGGGGAGGGTTGGAATAAAAAAGAACAACTAAATTGACAACACGGGTTCTGGGTCTTAACCACCCCTACTCAATCCAGATTTCCAGGACTAAGAGGCCTGACAAAGGCCTCATCATCTGTATATTTAATAAGTATGCCCTGGATCAATGTTCTCAGACAAGTTTGGGGCTTGCTGTCTGAGGTCGGGGGTTTCCAAACTAATTATCTATCAGAATTTCCTAGGATTTTTTAGGACCCAGGCCCTGTCCTCGGTTCTTGAATCAGGGTCCAGATCCAGGAATCTGTTTCTGAAACAACTTCTCAGATGTGTCCAGACACAGGAGCCACTAAAGCAGAATGTTGGAGTAAATTTGCTGACAGAATGAATTGAGGGCACATTTTAATGGGGAATGAGATCAGATAATTCTCATAAACAAAACAATCCCTTCCTAGATGGGTGACACAGGTATATGCATCTGTCAAAACTAAGTAAATGGTAACTAAGATTTGTACATTTCACTGGAATTTTTATCACAAAAATGTGTGAGTACCTGGGAGGCTGAGACAGGAGGATCGCGGGTTTGTGGCCAGCCTCAGCAACATGAGGCCCTCTGCAACTTAGTGAGACCCTGTTTCAAAATAAGCAATAACAAGCCGGGCGTGGTGGCGCACGCTTGTAATCCCAGTACTTGGGAGGCTGAGACCAGTGGATCTGGGTTCGTGGCCAGCCTCAGCTACTTAGTGAGGCCTCCACAACTTAGCGAGGCCCTGTTTCAAAATAAAGAATAAAAAATATGGCTGGGGGTGTAGCTCGGAGGTAGAATGCCCCTGAGTTCAATCCCCAGTACCGCAAAAAAAAAAAAAAAGTTTCACAAAGGGTTTGTGGAGAGCACACAGGTGACGTGTGCATGGCCCCAGAGGTGGTGGTCCAGCACCACCAAAAAAAAAAAACAAAACACAAAAACAAACAAGTTTCACCCTCCTCAATGTCAGCGATCTCCTGCCACCACGCCCAGATGTGTTTACACAATTTAATATGAATTTATATACTTTTGAATGGGTACATATTTATTGTATGAGTATTCTATAAAATTTACTTCACCAATCCTTGTATGTTGGCTAGTAGGTTTCCTAAGTTTTGTCTTTTATAAACAGTGCTGGATGAATCTACACACACACACACGTATATGCGTGTGCACAAATTTATCTGATGATTTGCTTATAGTAAATTGTAAAAGGGGAGAGGGGCTTTTTCCTAATCTGGGGAAGCCAAAGTCGATGAGGCCAGCCCTCTATCTTCCTTTGCAGGATTTCATGCCCCTACCATGTCCTGGCCTGTGGCAGGGACCCTCATGGTTGAGCCTACTGAGTCTGAAGACAAGGCAGAGCTGGACAGATTCTGTGACGCCATGATCAGCATTCGGCAGGAGATCGCTGACATTGAGGAGGGTCGCATCGACCCCAGGGTCAATCCACTGAAGGTGCGTAGGTGCTGGCACTTGATTCCTGTGTCTCATAGAATAAGAAATGGGGTCTGGCAACTCCTGAACTCTCATCTGAAGATGATATTCTTGCCTAGAATAGATAATTCTTCTGAGCAGATGCAGTCATCACTTAGCAGTTTAAATCATCTTGAACAATCTAATGGTAGTCATTCAGGTATAATGAGGTGGTAGGAGCTATATTCCCCACATGTTCCCAACAGATTGCCAAAGGAGAGGCTGGAGGACTCTGGCTAGTTGGAGGGTTTTTCTTTTCTTTCTTTCTTTTTTTTTTTTGCAGTACTGGGGATTGAACCCAGGGGCATTCTACCTCCAAGCTACTCCAACCCTCTTTATTTTTTATTTTGAAACAGAGTTTTGCTAGGTTGATAAGAGTCTCACTAAATTGCTGAGGCTGGTCCTCGTACCTTAGCCTCCCAAGTACTGGGATTACAGGTGTGTGCCACCATACCGGAGAATTCTTATCATTCTGTCTCCGTTTGATGTGCTACAGTGAAATTAGCATACATAGAATTTATGCATTTACCTCACAAACTGTATAAACACAAGTTCTTATAGTGGAGCAGTGACCTCTGAGGACAACTGGATTCATGTTTGGAGAAAAGTTTGTTAGGCATTACCCCACCTCTCCCACACGTTAATTTTATATCTGGTCAGAGTCCTAAATTTCTGTTCAGGTTCAGACATTAAACTGGAGGATCATGAATTGAGAATACCATGAGGCTGTGGTTGTGTCTTTATGGCTCGAAGCAAAAGAACAAGGTGCTGAGGCAAATTCTAAAACAGCCTAGCTAAAGGTAGAGTGTAGGGACCAAGGGCTGAGCAGTAGGCAGGCACCTTGCTAAATGTGAGTTTCACAGGATAATGAAGGAATACAGTTTGAGTTTTTTTTGTTTGTTTTTTGCGGTACTGGGGTTTGGACCCAGGGGCATTCTACCTCTGAGCTACATCCCCAGCCAGCCCTATTTTTTTTATTCTTTATTTTGAAACAGTCTCACTAAGTTGCGGAGGGCCTAAGTAGCTGAGGCTGGCCGTGAACCTGGATCCTCTGGTCTCAGCCTCCCAAGTACTGGCATTACAAGTGTGCGCCACCATGCCCGGCCAATTTGAGTATTTTTTACTGGCATTTCTTTTTTTCTTTCTGGACATGGGCGATTCTTCCAGAATTTAGGCTATTTTTAAAATGGCAATGGACATCTCAAAGAACATAATAGTGAGTTACAAAGACAAATGGAGAATACTCAAAGGATGATACTAGGCTTAAAATGTGCCAAATTATGCTATAGGCTGCTTATTAATATGTGCAGTCATATTATGAGAATAGTAAACACCAAATTCAGGATAGTGATTATCCATGGGGAGGAGGGTAATGACAGTGGAGGGGGATATACAAGCAGCTTTAACTGTCTGTAATGTCTTATTATTTTAAGAGGTGAAGAAAATATGACAAAATGTTTATTTGACTTTGCTAGGTAGTAGATAATATTATATTTAATATATCGTATTATTACCCTACTTTTCCAATATTTGAAATATTTCACCATAAAAAAATTTCCTACTCCAAGCCGGGCGTGGTGGCGCACGCTTGTAATCCCAGTACTTTGGGAGGTGGAGACCGGAGGATCCGGGTTCGCGGCCAGCCTCAGCGCGCATGCGCGTGCGATCAATCTCTCTCTCTCCTCTCTCTCTCCTCTCTCCTCTCTCTCTCTCTCTCTCTCTCTCTCTCTCTCTCTCTCTACCTAGCGAGGCCCCCCGCAACTTCGCAACTTCGTGAGACCCGGTTTCAAAAATAAAGCATAGAAAAAATAGGGCCGGGGGCGTGGCGCGGAGGTAGAACGCCCCTGCGTTCAATCCTCGGTACCGCAAAAAAAAAAAAAAAAAAAAAAAAAATTTCCTACTCCAAACATTGATGTTAAGTGACAGCTTCCCCTCTCTGGGCTTCCATTAGAAGAAACTCCATGACTGAGGTGTAGCGTGAAGGCAGTGCACTGCTCTGACCCCTTTGCCATCTGTGTGTCTGTCTCAGATGTCTCCACACTCCTTGACCTGCGTCACGTCCTCCCACTGGGATCGGCCATATTCCAGAGAGGTGGCAGCGTTCCCACTTGTAAGTTCTGTGAAGTTCCATGAGGCAAGTGGGGTGGTGTTCACGTGCGTAGGCCGCCCTCTCCCCAGAGCGGTTCCCACTCCTTCAGTCTCATTACAGAAACATATGTGGGACACCTGTGGAATGTGGATTGTGATGAACACAGACAAAAGAATTGGCTTTCAGGGCTCCGAGGTCAGAGCATCAACCACAGGTTTAGGAACCCATGAGAACACAGGAGGAAAACTGAACAGGAGTCCCCGTCAGGGGCATTCACATGTTTTCTACCACCGCCCAACAGGAAGCGGGCCCCAGGTGCCATCTGCATTTCCTTCCTGGTTCTTATATGGAAGAGGTGCTCAGTAGTCTGAGTGGCATAAAGACAAGGCTCAAAAGTTGGGTATTTACACACACACACACACACACACACACAGAGTATTATTATTTTGGTACTAGGGATCAAACCCAGGGGCCTTCTACCTCTGAGCTACACCCCAAGCTCTTTATTTTTTTTTATTTTGAAACAGTCTTGCTAAGTTTCTGAGGCTGGCCTGGAACCTGCGATCCTCCTGTCTCAGCCTCCCAAGGACTGGGATTACATGTGTGCACCACCACACCTGGCCTCTTTTTTGTGTGTGTGGTACCGGGGATTGAACCCAGGGGCATTCTACCTCCGAACTACACCCCCTGCCCTATTTTTTATTCTTTATTTTGAAACATGGTCTCACTAAGTTGCGGAGGACCTCACTAAGTAGCTGAAGCTGGCCACGAACCCGGATTCTCCAGTCTCAGCCTCCCAATACTGGGATTACAAGCGTGCGCCTCCCCATCCAGCTTCACACCTGGCTTTAATTAAAATTTTTTCTGATACTGGTAATTGAACTCAGAGGCATTCTACCTCCAAGCTATACCCCCAGCTCTATTTTATTTTTTATTTTGAAACAGGGTCTCACTAAATTGCTAAGGCTGACCTTCAACCAGTGATCCTCCTGTCTCAGCCTCCCAGGTGCTGGGATGTACCACCATACCTGACTTTTTTTTTTTTTATTTTGAAACAAGGTCTTGCTAAGTTGCTGAGGCTGGCATCAAACTTGCAATCCCCCTGTCTCAGCCTTCCACGTACTGGGATTATAGGTGTACTGTTCATCCCCTTTTTTGAGACAAGGTCTCACTAAGTTGCTGAAGCTGGCTTACAACTTGCCATCCTCCTGCCTCAGTCTCCCGAGTCACTGAGATTATAGGCATGTGCCATTACACCTGGCAAAAGTTAGATTTTCTGAACAGGGTGGCTTTTAGTACTTGTTGGGCTAATGGTGGTGTGGGCTGTGGGGATTTCATTGCAGCCTCCTTTCCTCCAAGAGAAAACTCTCAGAACATCCCACAGCATTTCTATCTTTTGTCCTTTCCAGCCCTTTGTGAAACCAGAGAACAAATTCTGGCCAACCATTGCCCGGATTGATGACATATATGGAGATCAGCACCTGGTCTGTACCTGTCCGCCCATGGAAGTTTATGAGTCCCCATTTTCTGAACAGAAGAGGGCTTCTTCTTAGTCTTCTCTTCCTAAGTTCAAGGGACTGAGTTGATGCCTCTCCCTGGAGCATTTGATAAACAATATTTCATCTCCCACCCGGCCTCAATTGGGGCTTTTATATACTGTATATTTTTGTAATGTCTCTCAAGGTAAATGTAAATACAATTAGCACAGTGAGTGGCAGGTGATTGTTGGAAGACTGGTTTGCTTCAGTACTGTTTCCACATCTACCCGTTGATGTTCAAGTTGCCTTGATTAGAAGCTATTTAGTTTTTTTGCATAGAAAAAATGAGTGTGCTAGCTACTTTGACTCTCAGTGCAGCCAGTCTGCAGAAGCTAGAACCTATCCTGGAAATTCAATAGACATATTTTTGTTCCAAATAAGTCCTTGTGGACTGTGGGGAATCCCAAGGCAAAATGTTTACATTTTATACACACTGAAGAACTCCTTTTTCTGACTAATTTGCCTAATCTGTAATAGCATTTCTGAGTATTTTTCTTTTTCTGTGTGTGGGTTTTTTATCTGCAATTTATTAGTATTCTAATAAAAACAATTCAATTTGAAGATGTCCTCTGCTTTCATAACTTTACCCCGTCACACCCCAGATCTAGGGGTAATGAGCACACCTAATTCAACAGCCACTGTTACATTATCAGTTTTGTCTTTGATTAAAGAAACAGTTTGTACATCCTGGTCACCAGTGAAGGCCACTTTGGCCCTTGTCATTAGAACTGTGTTAGGCTACATGTAACTAAAACCCAATTAGAGAAGTTCAATCAAATAGTAGTTTATTTTCTCTCAATTAACAGTAAGTCCAGAGGTAATCAGGGCTGGTGCTCCTTCAGTCTTGCTGTTCTGCGTTCCTTTGCATATAGTTTTCATCCTTAGGCTCTCAAGATGGCTACTGCATATCTGGGCATCACATATCCCTTCAAGACAAAGAGAAGAGCAAAGATGACAGGCACATTCCATCCAAGTTTGCTTCTTTTGAAATGCTTTCCAAGAAGTTCCATCCAGTAAGTTCTGATTACTTTTTTTTTTCGGTACTGGGGATTGGACCCAGGGGCGTTCTACCTCCGAGCTACACCTCCAGCCCTATTTTTTATTCTTTATTTTGAAACAGGGTCTTACTAAGTTGCGGAGGGCCTCACTAAGTAGCTGAGGCTGGCCGCAAACCTGGATCCTCTGTTCTCAGCCTCCCAAGTACTGGGATTACAAGCGTGCGCCACCACGCCCGGCTTTTCTGTTTACTTTTAACTGGCCAGCATTGCTTCAGCTCGCCACTCCTAGCCACGGAGTAAGAGGAGGTCTTTCACTTGGCATGCTATTGCCCTAGACAAAATGAGCAGTTTAATTAAAGGTGAAGAATGGGATTTGGGTAGGCAGTTAGCATGCCTGCCACAAATAACTTGCCCCCAGAAATAGCATATGCTGGAGATGAACTTGATTGTTATCGAGGCACTTGCTCCAACACTGGTTTCTTGGTTCCTTGCAAGGCAGGTTACTCCAATAAATATTACTTAATATCACTAGACTTTATGCTAGTGATCTGGACAAAAGGTCCGAGTGCGCTACTGAATTCTCTGCAAGTAGTTCACTTGTTTTCACACTTAAACAATTTTTAGAACAACTTCAGCTTAACAAAGCAGCAGAGAAGTAATGGGATCCACGGTTCCTTTTTAACATTACAATTAAATATCTGAATACATCTCAGGTACTATTCTAAGTGTTTGAAATATCTCATTTGACCCTCACATCATTCCACTTTTACACAAGAAGGGAAAGTATGGAGAGATGCCAAACGTCACACAGCCAGTAGAACCTAGGGTGACCAGCTCCAGTGCCTGTCAGCCCAAACAGGATACCAAGCTGCCATGGTAACAGCAAAGCTGGAGCCTCTGCCCTTCCTGAGCTGAAAACCCTCTCTCAGTAGGAACGAGCCATCAGGGCACAGAGCAGCCCCTCTCAGGCAGTAGCAGCATAGGAAATAACTGAAGTGAACAGTTCTTTTCTACTTTGTCAAAGTGCATGTAGTGGATGCCACAGTTGTATCCACAGCTGATCGTCCATTGCTTGCTTCCGGAATACATCAGAGGCAAACACAGGTGACTGAGGCAGTCAAAGTGAACCATCGGTCCTTCACTATTGACTTCACATATTTATCTAATGTTTGTGCCACTCCGTTTCCCACCTCTGGGTCTTGGCCCGTATGGTATCCTCCACTCAGAGCACTCTCTCCGGCCACCTCTGCTCTGCTGGCTTCTGTTCATTCTTCATGTTTTAGCATCAGTTTTCTCTGTTCACATTTCAGAGAACTTTTCAGAACAGTAGGCCTTAAAGGGATGGGTCATCTCACCCTCTATTACTCCTTTAGTCCTTCTAGTTCAGGAGTGTCTCTCGGCTGTCCCCTTTGCCACGCTCTAACTTCCCAGCCTTCGGACACGTTCCATTTAACTGGAGCTTTTCTCACTTCTTCTCATCTCTCAGACACACAGTCCCCTGGGGACAGAACAAGTCCCTGATTTTTATAAGTTATAATTCTGCTGTCACATCATACATATCAACATTTGTTTGGAAAATGTAGTCAGTCTGAGGTAGCGGTGGTTTCTGGTGCCTAGAACTGGCAGAAGTTTTCCATAAAAGCAATGCTGCTAAATTATGGTTTAGTAGGCGTGGATAAGCTAGCCAGGTAACCAACCCCTTTCCTCTATATCATTGTTCCCATGGGGGAACATTTGTACAAATTCATACAAACAAGAGATTATCTCATTTTCAACATATATCAAGTAAAAAACCATGAATTTCTTTCTACAAATTAACTTCTAAAATGCAAGTTGGAGGTTGCCTATAATTTCTTCTTAATTCAACAGACTCTACAGAGATTTGAAAAAAAAAAAACTACAACTTATTTTTTGTGTGGTACAGGGATTGAACGCAGGGGCGTTCTACCTCCGCGCTACACCTTCGGCCCTGTTTTTTATACTTTTATTTTGAAACCGGGTCTCACGAAGTTGCGGAGGGCCTCACTAGGGAGAGAGAAAGAGAAAGAGAGAGAGAGAGAGAGCGTGAGAGAGTGAGAGAGCTGAGGCTGGCTGCGAACCCAGATCCTCCGGTCTCCGCCTCCCAAAGTACTGGGATTACAAGTGTGCGCCACCACGCCTGGCTTTATTTTTTTTTTTTAACAACTGCATGAAAGGAAACAACTCCCTGGGTGCTGTAGGAAGTCGAGAGCTTTCAAACTGACACAGAAATTTTAGTGTGGTCCTGATCTGTTTGTTGAATTTTACTTCAACCTCACTAATAGAAGTATTTGCATACTTGTGGGTATGACATTTTTAATTTCCTACAAAAGTGCTTCTGAAGATCATTGGAAAAAATAAAACAAAAAACTTAGGCTCAGAAGACATATGTACTTTAAATACTGCCAAAGTCATAAACTCCCCCAAACTCCCCCAAAGAGTGGATTCCAGAGGCGCCAGGGGTGTGGTCAGTCATCCTAGAATAATGCAGATTTTCCCCCATGTTGTTACCACTGAGCTGATCCAGAACTGTGACTCGCTGCAGTAGGAGCAAGCAGCCAAAGTGGAACTAGATGCAAACATTCTTTCTTAAAAATCCTGGCATAAAGAATGGGAAAAAAAGTGAACTTGCTTGTGTTCAAGACATTTCGTCCAACATGAAACTACACAGGAATAGTAAAGGTCCCCCAAACAGAAAATCTAGATGTTTTTATTGGTTAAAAGAAGCCGCTTCAAGTACATTTGAAAAGACAGAGAAAACTATTTTCCATGGAAGGAGACAGTTGGCTAGCCTGTTAAATAGACTTGCCAATCGTAAAGGAGTGAGTATAGTATGTGGTACCAACCATTTTGGAAGGTGTTTAGTGGAGGGATAGCTGGTGACACATTTCTCTATTTTGTCAAAGACAGGTTTGCCCCTGGGGCAGCATCTGCTATTCAAAGGAATGCTGTTAATCTGAAATCTAGCATGAGGCAGTTCTGGGAAGAGAGGATGAACAAAGTTCCTTAAACAATTTCATTATTTTCCTGAAATTACTTAAATTTAGGAATGAAGCCCACAATTATTGTGGCTTGAAAGTGAAAATAGTCTAAGGTTGGGATACAGCTCAGATTTGGCACTTTCCTGGCATTTGCTAAGCCTTGTGTTCAATCCCCAGTATATTCAAAAAAAGAAAATATAGCCGGGCGTGGTGGCGCACGCTTGTAATCCCAGTACTTTGGGAGGAAGAGACCAGAGGATCCGGGTTTGCGGCCAGCCTCAGCGCTCTCTCTCTCTCTCTCTCTCAGCCTCAGCGCACGCTCTCTCTCTCTCTCTCTCTCTCTCTCTTTCTCTCTCTCTCTCTCTCTCTCTCCCTGTCTCTCTCTCTCTCTCTACTTAGTGAGGCCCTCTGCAACTTCGTGAGATCTGGTTTCAAAATAAAGTATAAAAAACAAGGCCAGGGGTGTAGCGTGGAGGTAGAATGCCCCTGGGTTCAATCCCTGGTACCGCAAAAAAAAAAAAGAAAAATGCATAATACAATAAAGA
>PVJS01017812.1:0-35679 GCA_004027185.1 Glis glis | reverse complement strand
ACACTAAAACGCAGGAGGTATACATCCAAACTTATAAAACTCAAATCACTGTGCAAAGCACTAAAGGGAGGGAACGGGGAGGGAACGGGGTGGGATTTGAGGGAGGGCAAATCGGGCAATGTGTGCATGTATGACTCTTATAGCCTAACACCTATTAAATGTATAATTACAATGCACCAATAAAAAAATAAAAAATAAATAAATAAATAAATAAATGCCCTAATCTCCTCAAAAAAAAAAAAGGTACATTTTTTTTTTTACCTAAGAAGGCAAAAGAAGATACTTCTAGTTTCTCTCACCCAGTGAACTTAGTTTCTGCTTGCATCTTAGGAGGATAAAATATCTACCCCATATTCTTCTCAGCAGATATATATGAGAATAAAATGAAATTAAGGATGTTAAAATACTTTGGATAACAATACAATGCATTGCATCTCCAAGTGGTAGAGTTGTTCATTTTTTACTGTCGTCATAAGAGTCAATGGCTCCCTAATTGGATGATTATGAAAATTGTCTCGAAAGCTTTGTATTTATGGAGATTCCCATCCCCAGAGATTCTGGTTCAGTTGACCTAGAGTAAGGCCTAGAAAATATTATTTTTAAGTCCTCTCCAGATCATTCTGGTGGTTAGTCAAGCTTGGAATGACTGGTCTTGGACAATTCCTCCTTTAGAGTGAACCCTATCAAGAATGTATATTTAATTATATTGCTCACATAAAAGGGAAAATACTCATTGATGGTTATAATAATGGCACTACACACATTTTTAGGAAGGCAGTATGTGTTTAGTGGAAAAATTCCAGGCTGGGTGTTCCTGGATTTGAATTTTGATGCTGTATATAGTGTATAATGCTTATGTATGCATTTAGTTCATGTAAATTGAGGCAAACGACCTCTCTGAGCCCTAGTTTCATTATTGGTAGAATGCGGATAATAATGCCTACCTTGCAGGGATATTGGGAGAACTAAATTGGGAAGCCACTGGACCTAAGCAAATCTTCATTAAAAGAGCATCTCTTTCTTACTCTTCAAATATGTTGATATATTTTGAGTCACAATCTTTAAGGTTTGGGAAGTTGGAAACAGCTAAAACCCACTGGCCTCACTGGCCATAACTACACACAATGCTACCATTTGCCCTTATATCCTTTTTGATTAATATTTCTTATATTTAGAGGCTTAAATGTGGAATTATGGTTGATGGATGTTTTCAGAGTATATGAGATTTCAATAGTGCTATATTAATTTTGTGGAAAAGTGAGAATGTCTGCAATAAATCCCGAATTCTGGGGGAAGTGGCTGAGCTAAGAACAATGCAGTGTGATGAATGACCCATTAACTTATGGGAGGCTCGGGTACATGCTGCAGGGCAGGACAGAACTGAGGGCACTGGACCATAGTGTGGTTAAGCATTAAACTTTGAGTAGGGTGCAGAAGAGGTCTCCATAGCATTCCTGTGGAATGTTTTAAGTAAGCATCTGGCTTTTAATGAGTCACCATTATTAATGGATGGTTGGTCTCCCCCCTCCCCTTAGAATCTTCATGTTATTGATCTTACAACAACACCACTGATGTACCAAGAGTTTTTGAAATTGGAAAGAAAATAGTGGAGAACAAGGGAAGTGCAGAGTTTACTTGCAATTGGTTGGGTCTTACAGATGAATCCATCAACTTTTTTTTTCTTTTCTTTTCTTTCTTTTTTTGATACTGGCATTGAACCCAGGGGTGTTCTGCCTCTGAGCCTTTTTTATTTTTATTATTTTTTTTTGTTTGAAACAGGTTCTTGCTAAGTTGCTGAGGTTGACTTCAAACCTGTGATGCTCTTGTCTCAGCCTCCTGAGTACTGGGATTACAGTGTGCACCCCATGCCTAGTGGACCTTTTAATTGTTGAATCTATTCTCTTTCTAAATTAGTTCAGGTATACTTTGAGACATGCAATCTGAAATTCTAGGAGAGTGTTTGATTTTCCTTTCCTTCTATACATATTAGTGGCAGATGTTAGCACTTGTTTCTGTTCTGATTCCTCGGTTCAGATTTTCCTTCCTCTTGAGGAACTCTGAATTCTTGCATAAGATCACACTAAACAAGCAGGATGCTTGGACAGAGCATGGCTAACTAACTAGTTATTTATCATGAAATAATTATAATAATTTGGCTAAAAAATTTCAAATACTCTAGAACCTTCCATTTTTATTCAGCTGTTCTTATGTGGATTTCAGAAGTTACTGCTCCATTTTATTATGTGTGATCCATAATGATGGATGTGACAGCACTATGTTGATGGATATTAAGAGTATAGTCAGATTTTTCTCTTGCAATAGACAGTCTGTGATGGCCATTCATTCCTGCTGGCAGATGACAGCAAAGGGGAAAAAAACTGTGTAAAGGAAATGATTAAGAAAGAAGAAAGAAACCACAGAGAAAGGGGCATATTGTTTGAGGCAGACTGTCTTTGTAAGTAGAATCTGAATGATGTGATTTTTTTCCTCTCTAAATCCACAGGGGCAAGATGAGCAGCGCCTCTAGATATGCTGCGAAGAGTCAAGCAGGTTACTGAGACCTAGAGTCCAGAGAAGTCTTCTGTTAGTTACTGATAGAATTGGAAACTGGAACTGTCAGAGCAGGAGGTAGTAGTCAATAGGAGGTAAGTTTTGAGATGAAATCCATGTGTGGTATCCATGTATTTCAACCAGAATATTCGACATATCACCAACAGTGGAGAGAAACTTGATCATTGCAGACCTTTACCCCACAGGGTGAGGCATCATCCCACATGTAGGGCTTCTTGGTTGACCAGATGGCCTGATATTTGTCTTTAGGTAGCAAGGAATCAATGATTCTCAGAGTGGTACAAAGCCTAGCACCTGAAGAAGCCTGAGCCCATAGTACAGTAATAGATGTTCATCCATCTGAACTCTTGACTGGGCCAGCAGCCCAAATAGCAGAAGCAGAAGAAAGCTTTTCAAGGTCAGGCTCATTCTTAGAAAATCATCTCATCTTAGAAAATCATCTCATCTCAGGGAAGCTGAGATGCTTGTACTTACCCACATCCCAGTGGTTGATGGAATAGGTTGGAGACAGAAGGAAATTACATCCAGGAACAGGTCCTAGAATTTCGCATTTAGAAATTCACTAATTTAGAAAAGGCAGGGCTTAATTTCCTTGATTTCAGCAAAATGAAATGACTGATTAAAGACTGTGATTTGTTCAGCCCTGGGAACACTGCAAGTGCCACTTGTCTGCAAGACATATGGGGACCATGGGTGCTTTTTGCTCCGTTGTCTGCTGTAAAATGCCTGTGAAATTGTACTATGGCCGGTGGTGGTTCTCCATAACTTTGTGGCTTTATGTGTATAAATAATAACTCTTAGATTAAGCATTGTCTGGAAATCATCTCTTATTATTCTCAAGCAAATTACGTTTTCTGTTGCAATAGCTCATTGTTTCACTCTTGAGCTATCTCATGCATTCATTCAGCGGATATCTGGTGCTCACTGTGTAGCAGGCATGATGCTTTTCACAGACTTGCAGACTGCTTCTGCAGCGATTACTACCCTGCAATTGGACATTCAATATCATGCAGATAGGGATAGAATGTAAATATGGTAGCAAATTATAGATGAAACCATTTCTTCTTAGGATGAAGGATTCTACATATGCAACGACATCAATTATTTCTATAATAAAAGTATAGAAAGCTGTCTTCCACCAACAAGATTTGAAGAAAGAGATTTATTTATAGGTTACCAGGGCTCATGCCCTGGCTAGCCGATTCATCTTCTCACAATGAAATCTCAGGAGAATCTGCCCGATTTCTAGTCTTTTCACATCCACAGTGGGAGGAGCTAACTTTATATTTACTTTGTAAAAGTTCCTCACCCATGTACAGCTTTATTTTAGAGTATAAACCTCAAAAGACTTCCCATGCTCCCAAAGCGACATTAAATTAAAAGAAAACTTGAAAGCTGTATCAAGGAAAAATAAAGAATTGCTTAAATTCTGCTTTTTTTGTGGGGGGGTTGGAAAGTAGTAACCTTTACTGGCTGAGATCAGGGTGAAAAATCTCTCCTGGTATAATAATCCATCAGTGCTAATTGTGGTTTACAATGTACTAATTGCTTTACACATATCTTTTAAATCCTTATACCTACCCTAAGAGATTAGCATGATTGCTTTTCTTGTTTTAGATAAGAAAATATAGGTGCAGAGACCAGGCAATGTGGCCAAGAGTTCAAAGTACAAGAAAGTGCAAATTTGGAGTATAACCTGACAACGCGGTTCCAGGATGGATGCTCTTAACCACTAGGAGAAGCAATGGGGACGGAAATGTGGTTATTAGGCATCAGTCCTCTTTCTATGCTCATGTCTTAATTTGTTTTCAATTACTATTTCGGCTCTATCTCTAATGAGACGAAATTGAGATATAAGAACTAGAAGGGTACACAGTGTTCTTCTCACTCTTGGTGGAGCCCTGTAGTGTGTGAATGTGTTGGGGGCTGGCAGAGGGTGGAGGCAGAAACAGGAAGCTCTTTCATCCAGATGCCAGCTCCAGAGTATAATCATATAAATGTGAGCCCTGAAAATTTCATAAATGATAAGCCTGGTTCTTAGCTCATTGGTTTAACTCAGATTTTACCCTGGTGGTGGTGAGGGGCAGGGGAAGGGAGGCAACAAGTGAGAGATCAGTGATATTGGGATGAACTCAGGATAGATGCCTTCAAGAACAAAGGTGAAAGCCTAGGTGGATGGCAGAACTGAAGTATGTCTTAGTATTAGACTTGGGGAGTTGGAACGAATCCTCACTGAGGCCTGGATAACCCTCATTTCTGTAGGGATAGAAATGTGCATGGGGAGACTTAGGTCGGAAGGAATGTCTTTGGGGTTACAGAGAGACCGGGCAGGTGCTCAGGGTTAGTTTGGAGCCAAGTTCATTCACATCAGGTTGGCTTGCTGCTAGCTAAAAAGACCCTAGCTAGAAATGATTCCCTCCCATACAGGGCTGTTGGAACTTTACAGGAGAAAGAAGGGGAAGAAAGCTGGGAAAGAAAAGTGCCCCACCAAAGTCAGGTTTTCTGTGGCTTCCTGAAGTATCCATGCAGCTGGCAGGTATGTGAGCTCCTGGTCTGCACATAATCAATCCCCAGAAAAGCTCAGGGGCCACCTGCTGATGGCTTTAGGCCTCCCCTGGCCAGCAGGGGGATGAGCTCACGTTCAGGGCTTTGAGTGAACAGGAAATCATGATGGGTGTTACATTTTGTTCCCTGCCCAGGCAGCAGACCTTTACCAGAGAGGAATTCTTTACATCTGCAGCTCATCTTCATTCCTGTAAAAAGGACATTTTCATGGCCTGGAAGGACTTATCTGGGCTCTGCATGAGGTTGGCCTTAAATCTGACAAGGAGGCTCCTGAACTATCTGAATGTCACTGAGTAAAGAATAAAAAGTCAAATGTTTGTTTTATTTCTCCATTAATATCTACAATGTTTGCCTTTTACCACCGGGGATTTAAATAAATATACTTAGTGATGGACATTTACGTCAGTCGTTTTATTTTCTCCTCTGAGTGTTCTGAGCCTATGAAAGGGGCCAGGACGAAAGCCAACTGCTTTATCCGGGTCTTTCTTCTCCAACAGGCTCTGATCAGAGATTTGCTGTGCTATGAAAAGCCAACTCCTGGTCATCCTGGTGTGCCTCATTTAGAGGAAAGGAGCCGGTGTAGCCCTTGCAAAAGACATCTTTGCTTTAAAAGTGTTTACGATGGGTCTGCTCTAAATAAAGCTTCTACATAAATCATTTGCATGAAATCATAAACTTTTCCAGAACAAGTCATTTTCAGAAACAAATTTACTGACTGTGGTACTTGGACCTTGAGGACTTGTCCTGAGAGGAGAGAGAATGAAATATCTCCGGTGAATTTGAAGGACACCCTGGCTGGGGCTTTTGGGCTCAGTGATAAAATCCACATGGATTTGACAGCAGCATCATGCTGCTCTCCCTTCTGACTGACATTTCTACCCTGGCAGGTGCTTCTCTGAGGACCTAGGACAGTGACAGGGCTGGGCCAGCAGTACAAAGCCCCAGCCTAGCTGTGAGGTGCAGCTGTTCTGAGGGCTGAGCTCACACTCACCATTGACTGCATTTGCAACCATGGGTAACTCTTTAACCCTTATGAGGATGGGTTACTTTACCAGGAAACTAGAACCGGTCACTCAAACTTCACAGGGTCAAGCAGAAGATTCAGCTGCCCTTGGCTTCCACCCATGTTTGGATCAGGCCAGTTGAGCCTTTTCTCTCTGTCTGAGATGTCACTTTCTCCACATCCTTCCCTGACTGTCTGAGTGGGAATTCCTGCTATGGGCCCCACCTCTCTCTTTTCTCCTGTCCTCGCTCTTTTCTGGCCGTCTCTGTCTTTCCCATTAAGCTCTAAGCCCTGTGAGGACAAGGAAAAGCTATGTCTTGCCATCTCTGCCTGTCACAGTGCCTGGCATTGTCAGCTCTTGCTATTAGTGGACTAGAATTTAATCAATGCCCATAAAATACCTAGTGCAGGCATGGGCCCTGTTGGTCCCCTTCCTATCCTTGTTCTTTAACACATGAGAACTCTAGGTGGACATCTAATACTTTCACAGCCCTTTGCTCTCACAACTGGATTTATCTTCTGACCAAATCAATCCCTAAGCCTAGAATTACTTGATTTCTAGGTGTCTTCATCAACACCTTTTTGTATAAGATCATTTCCAGTTGCATTGAACAGCTTTGTTTTCAAGATTTCCTGAAACTTTATTAAAAACTGACTATGTGATGAGAAAGGTAACTTAGGAACCAAGGAGGAACTGCACATAGGTGATAAGAACCCAGGTAAGCAAGTCTCCATGATGGGGAGAGAAGTCAGGGAGCAAGGAAGGGAGGGAGACCAGATTGGGCTGGGTGCATGGGGGGAGGGGGCAAACACAGAGGAAAGGAGAAGATTTGGCGGGAAAGATACTGACCTGGCATTCACAACACATATTTAGCAAGTTCAAATATTGAAACTAAGATGATACATGATGATCCATCACTAATATTTTCTTCTGAATCTGAAGGGTGGAGAAGAAGAAGAGGTAAGAATACAGAGGAGTCATGGAAATGGGGACCAGAAACTACTTCTATGCCACCATTGGCCCTAACCCCACATGGGACTTGTTTTGGAATGATGGTGATGCTCACTGAGCCCGCACTGCCTGGCCTGCTGTTAGTCCAGGTGACATCACCTGGGCCTGCCCATTCCCGTCGTCACCTGGCTCCCATGACTGCAAAACCTGGCTGGGTCTGAAGAATTCAGGTTCTTTTGAGAAAAGGGTCAGTTTTCTAGTCCATTCTGACCTTTTTCGATTAACTCCATGGCTGTCACTGAGAGATGAAAAATTCAGTGAATTCTCAGGCTATTAATGTAACCCCTACCATTCACCATGAATTCCTGGGAAAATTCAGTGAGGAAAAGGGAAAGGGGGAAAGGCAGAGAAGTCATTGTGTCCTCAGAGGATGGAAAAGCAAAGAGTCTCTCTAGCTGAAATCAACAAACCGTTTAAACCACCTACACTAAGATCTGGGTATTAAGAAAAGGCGTAAGTTGAGGACATTTAGGGGACTTCAGACACCTGGATTTTGGTGCGCAGGGGCTAAGGATCGAGCAGGAGTGCTCAGCTGTGGACTGAGAGTGAGCAGTGTACCCATTTGGTGACACACCTTCCACTCCCTGGTACAAAGCGTAGGTGAGACCACAGCCCAACCTCTCTCCTTGGCTTTCTTCACTTGTGCTTCTGGTATGCTTGTTTCTAGCTCTGTTTTCTTGTCTAACCAGTTTTAAGTGTACTGTTGAGTAAATTGACCTTCTTCTATGCATTTGTGTATTCCAAGCATTGTGCCCCCATCTCAATATTCACTGTTATTAGCCCCTAATACTCTCCTACCTTCCCTGACTCAGTCCTACCCTGTGCTCCTTGATTGTCACCTTCAGAGATTTCCTTCTCTGTGTTTAAAGTATGGCATCTGGTTTCCAGTGCAGATTCTCCCAGTGGCCAGCTCCTTTAGTTCCTATCAGCTTATCACTGTAAATGAGCTTGCTGGATAACCCAGACCTGGGTGCAGAGAAAATGGGTGGGGATGGAAGGAAAGGGTCAGGTCATGTAGGAACCTAGAATTCTTCCTATGAAAAGTGCAGGGCAGAGTGTTGCAGAGTGTACTGTGATCAGCATAAGAACTGGGTGCCAGACATGACCTGGAGCTTGGTCAAAGAGCACTGAGAAAGGAAATGTGGGCCAACTAGCACAAAATGACCCTGCCTTGAAATTTCCCCTTGTGGATGGCTCTTCCCAGTCATTGGTGCTCAACATTATTGGCTTACTGTCCTTCTTTCAGGAAAAAAAAAATCACTCAGTGCCTCCCTGGATGCTTCCACTGCCCCCTTATTTTATTCAACCCCCCCCCACTATTGTCACTTTGGGAATCTGGATGAATATGGCCTTTCTGATTACCTAGTTAGAGTCTTTGTTCTGGTGTAAGAAAAATGTAGTCAGGGTCATTTGGTGCTGGTTTGACCATCTATCTTTAAAATATATCTATATTACTTGAAAAGTAAAATGGTATCTTCAGTTAAGAGGAATTCTAATTTATCTATAATTGAAAAAGAATCCAAAGGGGGAAAATGTCAAGGTGCCCTGTTAAGAGTGGAAGGCAGGAAACAGAAAGGTAAGATAGATCTCTTTATCTATGGGAATATTCTTTGTTGTCCCTTAGTTCTCAGTCTTGGGGGCAAGGAGGTAGATAGGAGGAGAGAGAAGATTTTAGGAGATGGGAGAAAAAGATCAGAGGGAAAGGTCTGTGGTACACTCCAGAGTGGGCACAATCTCGGAGCGAAAATGCCATTCTTCCAGCATTGATATAATTCGGTTGGGAGGCTGTCATCCACAAAGGCCCTCAGTTCCTCTAGGTTGCATCTTGGGTCCTTCAGTTTCCTAGAATAGGATTTCGTTATTGAAGCAGTGTTATGCATTCCTCAGCATTACACAGTGGTTTGTCCACAGTCACTGTTATCAAATACACCTAAAGAATAAAAAGTACGCTTTTCTAACTAAAATGTTCCAACTGAAACATTATATAAAACATAACTAAAAAGATTGAATTAAAATGTAAAGGAGAATTAGGACTTAATTGCCCTGAGTTTACATTTAGAGTGAGGGTATGGTAGATATTACACTTGCTATTCTATTCCCAGCTTAAAATTTCATACATTCAGTCAACAAATATACTCATCGTGTGCCAGATGAGAGCCTTCCACAACAGTGTATAAACTAGACATTGTGCTCACCCTTTGGGTACATCTGTTCTGCTGGAAGAGATTGATATTAATTAAATAATCACCCAAGTCTATGATGACAAACTGTGATGTGTGCTATGGCTATATACTTATACATTCCTACAAAGTCTAACATCACAGGTGCTGCTGTTGTAGCAATAGCAGACCTGGATCAAAGAGACTGGGCTCCGTGGAGACCTATAGCCAAAGGTTATTTTTTCTGCTGCAAAGTTGGAAAGAGGAAAATGAAGATGAACTCAATTGCCGGAGACTTGATTGGACAGTAAAAACTTTATTAGACTCAGGGCAATACTCTTTTGCCCAATAAAGCTGCTAGTAATCCTTGTCTTGGGTCACTGAGCGTTCAAGTTAAACTGACATGAATTTGGCTCCAAATCTATGAGGTTGAGGCATTTTCCATCCTTGGAGAAAAATTAACTTTACAAAGGCTCCATAGAATTCTGCATGATATTAAATTATTTTCCCTTAGTTAGAAATAACTTTTAATGCATTGAAATGAACACTTGTAGTAAAAATTTAATTAAAATAATAATTAATGTAATAGTTCAAATTAAAATAACAGTGGCTATAAACACATAAGAAATGTCTTCAATAAATTCTCAGGAAATTAGATTTCCAATTTTATTGGAAAATGAAAAATTCTAAATAATGTACATGATGAAACGTTTTAAATTTTAGAGTTTATACAATATTTTTACTATAAATTGAGTGAGCATCCAGAATTTTTTGTATATAAAACAGATATGAGAGGTTTAAAGACTGAACTCTATTACTTCCTTTATGATCATATTCTGGTGAAATTTTAGTGGCTTAAATTTGTCATGTTTATATTGATAATTAGTTGTTACCCTATGTCAGTTTTTCTCTTTGGATTGTGAAATCTTTGCTTTCTCTTTTTCCTGATATAAGACCCCAGTGCCTGCCATCTTTACACTATTGGCCCATCCTTTTGCTGTATCACACGTTAATCTGTATAAGGTCTGCAAACTATTAACACAGTAAAGGAGTTTGTAATTTATTGAGCATAGGCCCTTTGCTGATATTTCTGTCTGTAAGAGGCATTGGTTTAGTGCTCAAATTAGGGCTTAAGTCATAACTACACAAGTCAGAATGGGCTCACTTTATAACGTCTCATGATTTTGATTTGATACCTTTTTTAGCATTAGTAGTTTTATACTTGCCAAGGTGACATTTTATTTATAGCTTGAGTCATTTACTCTAATCCAGAAAGTCTGGACATTCTCAGGAAGCCACCAGTTCCTAGGACAAGTTTGTCAAAGCCTACCACCTTTTGCGTCATCCAGTCTCCAGTGTGCATATTAAGAAAGGAATGACTTGCTTTCTAAAAGATGGAAGATGAAGGTGTTTTCCAATCAGATGATAGTAATAGGTTATAAGGATTTGGTCTTAATATGGGATCCTGTTTCTTCAATCATTGACCATGCAATGAATTTCATTTCTATTGCAGCTTGACAAAAAGTCAGATAACCAATTAACAGTAGATCTTGTCTCCTTTAAGCACTTGTACATGCCTGTCATCAAGTCCTATGTACTAGACCCTGTGTCCACCCACACTCCCCATACTGATTCCCAGCTGTGGGAATACACATACCTATACTAATTACCAAAGATGGAATGAAATCAGAGGAATGGATTGGCAGGGAACATAGATGTATTATTTCCATTTTATATTTGTAGTATGATAGTGCTTTTGCCTTTTACTGAAAGAAACCACAAGAAATAGCCAATGAAGACTGCTTTGGCATCCACTCCCACACTAATAGTGATGAGGTATCATCTATCATCACTCAGCATCTAGGTTAGTAATTTCTTTTAGACTTAAGTACTAAAAATGTATTGCTCTCCCCTGGGAAATTGGTGTTTTACTCTTGATGGAAAATGTGGGAAAACAACATAATTGACATTATTTCTGTTTTTACTTTGGGTCACAAGAAACTCTGAAACAATTTGCAAACCAACTACTGTTATTCTGTTGTATGCTTTGGCCTATAAATCTGGGTCCCATTTCCTCCCCTCTGATTCTAACAATATATTCTGAATTGCATCTATCTTGGCACACACATATTTTTAAAAATTCTTTTATGTTATATGTTCCTTTTAAGTCACCTGGGGATCTTTGAGACTTAAGAAAGAATATTCATCAATCAGTAAGAAAGCTAGGGTAGGAATTTCCAATCATTCTCGTGAGTCCAGTGTTTCTACACCATTTCTGACAATGGTCAGGACCTGAGGGTGTTTTGAATCAGCATGGTAGGAGGAGGAGGCTGGAGGAAAAAGTTGGATTTCTTTGAAGTTCACGTCTCTTGGCATCTCCCACTGTTTAATGAGGCAGCTCATTTGTCTATGAACCATACTGCAGGATTCTCAGAGCCAGGCCTCATTGACTTGGAAGGAAAGGAACCCAGGTTTGAAAGAGGCAATTTATCTTTTATAGCAAAATTTTTGTAGTATACAATCTTGGGAAGTTTTAGGATTATTTTGTTTTCCTATTTCTACAGGCAACCTAATTCAAAAAGCATGTTTTGTTTGAAGAGAAGATCAAACTTATTTTTATAGTTTCCTATGTTTCATGGATTTCCAGGTTTTACAAATGTAAAAACAAATCAAAACAAAAACAACAACTACTAAGCATATCAGATTAAGTGACACATTCACACAAGCCACATTCCAGGGCAGCACCCCCCTTTCTTATGAAGGTATGCTCTCCTACCTTGAGTACCCCTCCCCAGGCACCTACTCCTACCCCACACCCAGGGAGTACAATATTAAATAGCAAATCAAAACCATTATTTCAGGTTGAAAAGAGACTACAGAAGGAAGGATGAAGCTGCATATTTTAGCACCTTGAAGGCACTTTTTTCCCTAGTTTCTGAACAAGAGGCACTGTATTTTCATTTTGTACTGGGCCAAAGCTGGCCAGGCCTGAGAACTTATAAGAAAACAGAACCATCCCACCCACTCCAGACCTAGTGTTGTGGTTTGAATGTGTCCCCTAAATTTCATGTGTTGAAAACTTAATCCCCACATTTGTGCATTGATGGTATTTGGAGTTGGAGCCTTTGGGAGGTGATTAGAATTAGATAAGGTCATCGAGATGAGCCCCCATGATGACAGAGACCTGAGATGAAGCATGCTTGCTCTGTCTTGCCATGTGATACCTTGTACTGTGTTACAGTGCAGCATGAGGCCCCATCAAATGCGAAGCAGATGCTACACGAGCTTTTGGACTTCCCAGCCTCCACAATGGTGAGCTAAGTAAAACTCTATTCTATATATCTATTATATATATATGTGTGTGTGTGTGTGTGTGTGTGTGTGTGTGTGTGTGCATTGTAGCCTCATATCATAATGTAGTTCAGAGTGATAGTGACATACATTGCACATAGCAGTTAAAACTCTATTTTTTTTTTTTTTTTTTGCGGTCCTGGGGTAGGAACCCAGTGGCGTTCTACCTCCAGGCTACATCCCCAGCCCTATTTTTTATACTTTATTTTGAAACCGGGTCTCATGAGGTTGCGGAGGGCCTCACTAAGTAGCTGAGGCTGGCCGCGAACCCGGATCCTCTGGTCTCTGCCTCCCAAGTACTAGAATTATAAGCGTGTGCCACCACGCCTGGCTTATTGCAATGTTTTTATAAGTTTAACTTCCATCAGCATCCCCTTGGGGGCTTGTGAAAAGCAGATCGATGTCTGGATCCTGCCCCCAAAGCCTCTGAGTCAGTCTCTGTGAGCTGGGGCCCAGTAGTTTTGGTTCCTGTAAGTTCCTAGGTGATGCTAATGCTGGTTTGGGATCCACACTATGGCAAATAGCTGTTCTCACAGCTTTCAACCCTGGCTGCACATCGGAATCACTTGGGTAGCTTAAAAAAAAATTACCTATGAGTGCCTCAGCTCCACCTCCAGAGACTGTAATTGAGTTGGTTTGAGATGGAGCTTGGGTAATGACAGTTTAGAAAGCTGCTGCCGGGCGTGGTGGCGCATGCTTGTAATCCCAGTACTTTGGGAGGCGGAGACCGGAGGATCCGGGTTCTCTGCCAGCCTCAGCGCTCTCTCTCTCTCTCTCTCTCTCTCTCTCTCTCTCTACTTAGTGAGGCCCTCTGCAACTTCGTGAGACCTGGTTTCAAAATAAAGTATAAAAAAAATAGGGCCGGGGGTGTAGCCCTGAGGTAGAATGCCCCTGGACCTTGGTACTGCAAAAAAAAGAAAGAAAGCTGCTCAGGTGATCCTATCAGGCAACAGGGTTGAAAATAAATGCCTTAATTCCCAAAGAGTAGTAAGTGGGAATGATAGGTAATGGGACAGGGTCAGAATGGGGGTGTTTCTTATTTCCTTTATCCTTTGCGAGTACAGAGAACAAACCATACATTCCGTGTTTACTACTCAGTGGGGCACCAGACTGATTTGCACCATTTAATTTTATCAGTGGTGAAGCTGAGGTCTGAAGCAATGTGCCCACATTGCACAGGAAGGTCATGGGAGCTGAGGGCTCCCTCTTCCTCCCTGTGGAACATCCCCAGTAACTCCGGGTCATGTGAGACGGTCAAGACCCGGGTACTTCAGGTTTCTCTCTTGTGTTGCCCTGTGTGGTTTGCACCTCTCAGTGGTTTTGAAACACACGGCTCTGTCTGTGCCGGGCAGAGAGATTTGATTTACTTGGGGAAGCTTGGCATCAAATGAAGTTTCCATTTTCACTTGCAAGTCTGGTGTGTTTATCAAGAAGATGCATTTTAAAAATAATTTAATCTCTCGTGTTTGCCTTCAAGCATGGGGAAACATGAATATGAATTTGGTTGAATGATGAATCACAGCTTGGCATAGCCCTTGAGTTGACTGACTCATCGGTATATGACTCATGTGTTGTTGGATTTGTATTGTTTGAGATGGATGGTCATGGCTCCTGGAGGAGCTCTATTTTCTTTTTAAGATTTGAAAACCATTGTTTATAGTTCACAAAAATTAAAAAGGCAATACAAATGGTTAATAATGAAGCATGGAGTGTACATATGTGTGTATAGGTACAGTAAGACTGACAGGGAGAAACACTGTAATTCTTTTTTTGTGTGTGTGTGTGCTGGGGATGGAACCCAGGGGCCTTCTACCTCTGGGCTACACCCCAGACCTATTTTATTTTTCATTTGGAAACAGGGTCTCACTAAATTGCAGAGGGCCTCACTAAGTTGCTGAGGCTGGCCGTGAACCGGCAATCCTTTTGTCTCAGCCTCCCAAGTACTGGGATTACAAGTATGTGCCACCACGCCCTGCGAAACACTATAATTCTTAAAGTTACCTAAGGTAGAAGAGTCTCTTCACCTTGACTAGATCAATAACAAATATATTTTGTATGTCAACACATGTGGTAGATGTGCATGAATACCCATCCCCAGGATATGCATCGTAAGTTGGATGAGTTTGAATAATAGTTCATTTATCTTCAACTTTGCAGCCCCGATGATCATGGGTAAAGATTCTCAAAGTGGTTGTGAGGATTAAGAATGTAAGCACTTTTTAGTTCGAGTTCCTTTGGTTTGTTTTTTGAGTCTTGACTCAAGTATAAAGTAGTATAAAGGTTATACTAATTTTCAACACTTAGGGAAATCTTTATTCTTTTCTCTTCTCTCTTAGATCTACACAAGTCAAGTTCCCTATTTCCTGGGTTCTGAATTTAATATCACATCGCTCCCTTGCCTGCAGTTCTTCCTAGCACAGTGAGATGTTGGATTTGAACCAGACATACTTGCTTTAGCTGGGGAGCTGCCCAGGCCTTTGCCCTTTAGAGCAATGACCACTTTCACCTCGCTGAATACTCACAACACATGGAGAAGGCACTGCTTCATGAGCCAAATGGTACGTGATTGGATGGCAGAAACTGGTCTTTTAAATTAAAGCATCCAAAGTCATATGCTGATAATTTTAACAACATTCAGAAAATGACCAGAAATCAAATGTCCATTCCTTATGGAAATCCATGAAATAGAAGATATTTAAAAATACTTGATCTTTCCAAATGTTAGTGATACAGAAGAAACTAAATTAATTTGAGAATCTAAGATGGCACCCTAATGAAGTAATACAAAGAAATTATCATCTATAATGTAATGGGTAAGCAAAGTCTCTAAATAATACAGAAAACCCATTTCAACTCATAATATCCTCTCTTGGCATGCTGTTTCACAAAGTTAAATAGGAACTGTGGAAATGACTGGCTTGAATTTTATCATCCTTTCTGTTTCTAAACTTGAGTGATGATTCTATTGATCAGTAAAATACTTAAAAGGACTCTACTAGTTATGCAGAATGCATATGTATGTATATGTGGATATATACATATACACACATAATACTGGGGGTTGAACCCAGGGTCATTCTACCTCTGAGTTACACCCCCAATCCTTTTTATTTTTTATTTTGAAACATAGTCTCACTAAGTTACTGAGGGGCTTGCTAAATTGCTGAGACTGGCCACGAACCTGCAATCCTTCTGTCTCAGCTTCCCAAGAACTGAGATTACAGGTATGTACCATCACACTCAGCTCCCACTATATATTTTTGAGTGTATAACTTATATTTTATCTGAAAGAGTTGAGTGTGAATGACTTGGCAGGCATCATCAAACCAACTCAATATAAATAATTTGTGAAGACTGCTAAAACAATCTGGTAAATGTTTATAATCTGCCTGATTAAGAACTATATAACTATAAACCAGGCATGGTGGTACATGACTATAATCCCAGTACTTGGGAGGCTGAGACAGGGGGATTGCAGGTTTGGGGACAGCCTCATCAAAATAGTGAGACTCTCAGCAACCCAGCAAGACCCCTTTTCAAAAACAAATAATAAAAAGGGTTGGGGGTGTAGCTTGGAGGTAGAATCCCCTTGGGTTCAATCCCCAGTATTACAACAAAAAGAAAAATAAAACAAAATCTATATAACTATACACAGCAGATATCTTTAATTTTCCAAGAATGTTTTTTGGTGTTTTTGTCATAGAAAAGGACTTCTGATCTGTCCTAGAAAAGGACTCTTCGCTGCAAATAACATAAACCCCACATAATCTCTTTAAAGCGGAAAAGGAAATGTTTTGAATCCAGGGGCCCAAGGGCTGTTCCAGAATTCTGTTTCTCTCCATGTCTCGTCTCTGACTTCACATATCAGCTTCATTTTTATCTATTGCAGACGGCTTACTTATTATGATTAGGATCGATGGTAGTGGGCAACTCCACATTTCATTTATCTTGGAGCTTACCACCTTGCAGACAGGGAGGCCCTTTCTTATTACTTCTATATAGGAAATCTCAGTACACATCCAGACCAATCCTGGCACACTCTGGCCTCCCCCACTGGAGACAGGTAAGTGTTGTGTCTGCCTCTATGAAACAGCATAAACGACATTCCTTTTAGGATAGAAGTACCTGCTACCTGAAGAAGAGAAGGGAGCACTGGATGTACAAAACTATTACTTTTATAAGCCATGAATTTAGTGGCAAATCTGTCTTGTCTATTTAGTGTCTTCTATAAAGGGTTTTTTCGGGGGGGTGTAAACATGTATGTTTTTGTTTTGTTCTGTTTTACTTCTGTGATTGTGTTCTTTATATGAATATGTTCAAGCTGGGCGTGGTGGCGCATGCTTGTAATCCCAATATGTGGGAGGCTGAGACCAGAGGATCCGGGTTCGCGGCCAGCCTCAGCTACTTAGTGAGGCCCTCCGCAACTTAGTGAGACCCTGTTTCAAAATAAAGAATAACAAATAGGGCTGGGGTTGTAGCTCAGAGGTAGAATGCCCGTGGGTTCAATCCCCGGTACCGCAAAAAAATAAAATAAAATAAAATAATGAATGTTCAGTTTTTGCTGGAAAATATATTCACGTAGATCCTAAACTTCACATATCCCCAGAGTTTCTCCTTGGCCAGGCCTTGGAAGCTCCAAACTGTAAATAATCTGTTTAAGATCCACATGGAGATGGAGAAGAAAGAAGTAAAAATACGGTGTGCAAAGGGAAAGGTTATTTCTTTGTTGATTTTATTACCCTACCTTAAAAATATCTTAAATGTAGGTAAACTGCTCTTTTCCACTATTGCAAAAAATTAAAATATGAGCTATTTTTTAACCAAAAGTATATAAGCAATCTCAAGGAACATTACACATTTTAAAAATTTGACTTCAGTACATTCTGGAATGCTGTGGAAGGCACAGTACATAGGCAGAGCCTAAACGTATCGTGATAACTCCAAGTTTCTCGGTAATGGAGGCAGGAAAGTTGTGTCAAAGAGGAGGTTGTGAGTGATTATAGGAATTCCTGGAAATAGCTCACCCTTTGGAAGGGGAGTTACTTTTTCAGGCTGAAAGTAGCAAACATAAAATGAGATTGTTTTCAGAGACCAGGGAAAAGCTGAGTTGCATGTTCTGAAATAAAAGAAAATAACAACAATAAAACTGCTTGAAAATTCAAATTAAATTCTGTTGAACTCACATGATTAACTAGAAACACCAGGATAAATTGCATGTCTGAAATGTATTTTATTAACTTTAGTAAGGTTAATATATTAAGTAAACTTAATATTTGAACCGGGCATAGTGGCATATACCTGTTATCCCAGTACTTGGGAGGCTGAGACAGGAAGATTGTAGACACAAGGCCAGCCACAGCAACTTAGTGAGGCCCTCTGCAACTTAATGAGATCCTGTTTTAAAATAAAAAAATAAAATGGTACTGTGGGTATAGCTCAGAGGTAGAAGTCCTCTGGGTTCAATCCCCAGTAACACACATACAGTCACACAGACACAGACACACACACACACACACACACACAGAGATAAATACTTGTGGAAAAAGAGAGAGCAATGGCATTGCATATGCAGCGTGCCCATGTGGTGGAGAGGTCACGAGACAGTGCCCCACTTGTTCATCACAGCATCAGTGTGTCCAAGAACTTATGCCAGAAACTTAACTTCAGGTTTTGTCACAAAACAATCAAAATCCTTCAAAGAAAATACTGTAAAGGCATACCAACTATGATTATTATTGTTATTATTATTATTATTATTTTGTCATTTGTGTACATGTTTCCAGTTCCCAAACCTTATGACAACCTCAGTAGATTAACAGAATCTCCTTTGGGAAAAAATCCAAAGTGTGAAGAGTAAATCCACCTTAGTCATTTTTTTGTAAGATAGAAGAAAACTTGAAAAACTGAGGAGAGAGAGGATCTTGAGCCAGGGAGGCTGTGGAAAACTCAGTGACATGAAAGGTCTGTTATTTAGGATTTGCCCCTGAAGAAGGAAGAGGAGCAAGCGCCTCTTCTGTTTCTTCCTCATGGCCTTGTTCTGGAGGCCCTCTGTATTCTGCGTCTCTGGAATGTGGCTCTGACAATTATCTTTGTGACCCAGCCTGCTGCTTACCAATCTGATAGCCATTTTCCTCAACTTCCCAGGTAAAAACCTCAATTTTATTCTGGGAGACAATGTGCTCAACTAGGAGATTGCATTTCCTCATCTCCCTTGAGATTAGAGATAGCCAAGGAAGGAAGGTACAAGTCATTGAGCAGTATTTCTGAGAAGCATGTAAGAGGCTAAAACATCTGTGAGGTATCTGTTTGCCTTTCTCCTCTTTGTCCTTTCTGTAGCTGGAAACCTTGATGTGGTTGCTGGAATTCCAGTGGCCACTATTGATGATCAGGGAAACTTAAGGATGGAAGATGTGTTAGTGATGGAGAAGCGTCAATTCCATCTTGTATATTTGATGAGTTTTACTTCTCAGTTCTATCAATCTCTCCTCTATTTAGCTTTTGCATATTAATTTTTTTGGCTATTGGGGATTGAACCTAGCATTCTACCTCTGAGCTACACCTCCAGCCCTATTCTATTTTTTATTTGAAAACAGGGTCTCACTGAGTTGCTGAGAGCCTTGCTAAGTTGCTGAGGCTGGCCTCAAACCTGCAGTCCTCCTGGTTCAGCCTCCCAAGTACTGGGATTACAGGTGTGCACCACTATGTCCAGCTTGCATATTAATTTTTGATGTTACTTTTGACTTTTTTATTTGACTGTCCCATTGTCATTCAGAAAATACTATATGCCTAGAGTTATACTTTTACTTAAATGATGTGTAGTTTTAAGAAAAGCAAGACTTCTTAGAAAATGTAGCCATAACTTGATTTGTTTCCACAGTGAACCCAAAAATCTTAGATGCTCTGGACTTCAACTTTCAGATATACAAATATTTTGAATATCAGTTTTCAAATATACAAATATATTTCAGACAATAGTTTCTGATTCGTTCCAATTTTCTTTTTTACTGAAATCAAAATAATAAGAAGGAATTTAGGAGGACTTGAAAATAAATACTGGCTACACCACTTTCATTTGATAGTAGAACCATTTTGTTTGGCCATAACCTCAGGCCTACCTATCAGCGACTCTTTTTCAGGACCAAAACTGAAGCAGCCAGTATTTCTGATTCTCGACTGATGAAAAGGAACTGGTTTCACTGGATATTTCAATCAGGATGTTTATGAAGTATTTGTTTATGAAGTATGTAGCCATAGTAAAAAAAGCAGTCATGTTTCTTCAAAAATGTATTAAACATCTACTACATGTGAGTCAGTGGGTATAGGTGCTGGGTTTAGAGTGGTGTGTTGGTCACCATTTTCACACTATAATCCCAAAAGACTGACCACATCACTTAGAGGAAGGAAGATTTCTTTGCTCACAGTGTTTTGGAGATTCTGGGTTCAGGCCATCTGAGGCTAGGGTCTGGAACTCAGGGCATGGTGGCAGGAAGCAGAGAGAAGGAGAGAGCAAAGATCAGCTCTGGTGTCATGGAGGCCAGAAACAGAGAGAAAGAACAGGGGGAGGAAGAACCATTTGATCCCCAAGACCACATCCCCAGGGGCCCCTCCTTAGTAACCAAGCCCCATTTCTAATATTGCTATTTTGTTTCTGTGAGGGCTAAACCCAAACCATTATAAGTGATAAACTAACCAGGTATGGTCCCTGCCCTCATGGATCTTACAATCTATTGGGAAAGTTGTATACAAACAGACACAAGTACATTTTAGTTATAAATTGTGGTAAATTTCTATGTATGTATTTATTTATTTATTTTTATTTTTTGCAGTACTGGGGATTGAACCCAGGGGCATTCTGCCTCTGAGCTACACCCCCAGCCCTATTTTTTATTATTTATTTTGAAACAGGGTCTCACTAAGTTGTGGAGGACCTCACTAAGTAGCCGAGGCTGGCCACGAACCCGGATCCTCCTGTCTCAGTCTCCCAAGTACTGGTATTATAAGCATGTGCCACCATGCCTGGCTATGGTAAATTTTTAAAGAAAAGAACAGGGAGGACCAGGTAACCTAATTTATATTAGGATAGCAGAGAAGGCCTCTCTGACATTTGTGAGTTGAAAAATGAGAAAATGGTAGGAAAATAGTTGAGCAGAGTATATTCCTGGCATAGGTAGAGTGCGCAAATTATCTAGAGCGCTGAAGAAACTCAAAGTAGCCTTGTGGTGTAGGAAACCAGAATGCCCGCTGCAGTTAGACAAGTTGAAGAAGCAGACAGGTCAGATTATATAAGACTCTGTGTACTATATTGTATCAGTTGTCTACTGTTAGGTAATAAACCACCCTAAAATTTAGGAGCTTAAAAGATCAACCATCAGCCATACATGGCGGCACTTGGCTATAATCTCACTACTTGGGAAGCTGAGACTGGAGGATCACAGGTCCAAGGTCAACCTCAGCAACATAGTGAGACCCTGTTTTAAAATAAAAAATTAAAAAGGCTGGAAGTGTAGCTCAGAGGTAGAATGCGCCTGGGTTCAATCCTCAGTACTTAAAAAAAAAAAAAGATTAACCATTTATTTGCTCATGATTCTGTAAGTCAGCAAGCAATTTGGGCTGAGTTTAGCTGGATGGTTTTTCTCCTGGCCTGGCCTGGGCTCACTCCTATGGTTGCATCAGCCGGTGACTGTCATAGCTGGTGGCCCAAGATGGCCTCACTCACATGTCTGGCAGTTGGTGCTGACTCTTGGCCAGGCCTCTGTCTCCATGTAATCTTCCATCTCCTTGGGGTCTAGCCTGGGTCTCTTGACATGGCCATCTCAGGCAGCAAGAGGGCAAGAGCAGTTGCTGCGAGGCGTCTGGAGAATTCCTTAGGTGTTATATAACGTCACTTCCATTTCATCCTATTGCTCAAAAAGTGTCACCGGTCCAGATTCAAGATGTGGGGAGACATATTATACTTCCTCAGAAAAGGAGCTACAACAAATTTATGGCCATTTTTAATCCCTATGACTTACTGACATGTATAGATTTTAAGTGGAAGGAAAAGCAATTAAAAGCCTTTATGTAATGGAGTGATCTCCTCCTCCACTCATCCTGTTCAGGCCCTGGCTTCTGAGTTTCACCAGGATCTTGAGATACTAAGGGAAATGGAAAGGACTCATGTCATAGCTTTGAGGGAATGCATGACATCTAAAAGTCAGGTCATCCCGGAGAGAGAACCATAGAGCTTGGATGCTTGTGGATTGTTTTGCAATGGAACCTCGAGTCCTTTCTCTCTGGGGTATCAATAGGGGGTGTAGAGGGCAATAGTAGAATGCCTGTACACAGCTATGGGTTGACTCAGCAGCAACCTGTCTGAGGACAAAAACAGTGTGATGGCATCTCTACGGATGCCAGCATGGATAGATGATGGATAAAAGTCAGGTGTTTGCATGCCCAAGCTTATTCCTGCATAGTTACTCAGAAGGAAATACACCCTCAGAGATGAGGGAGCAGGGAATCCTTAAATTTGAAGGATAGACTGGAACTCAAAATAGAAACGGAGTTATATAAAACAAAAGAGGATCTACTTCTTGGCCACACTTAAGTGGGTGACTAAAAATCGAATCCACTACATAAACAGACTTTAAAGTATAATATGTATGTATTAAAGCACACAAACAAATCATAATAAAAATGAATGAATTTCACCAGGTCAACATCCTCATATTACTATTCCGAGATCAGGAAGGAGAATATAATGTGTACCCTAAAATCTGCTCTCTCCTCTCCGAAGGCAACACTATCCTGCTTCTATCACTGTAGATTAGTTTTGCTTATGTTCTCAAGTTTTGTAAATGAAATCATATACCATGTTCTCTTCCATGTTTGGTTTATTCCACTTAATATTATGTTTGTGAGATTTGCCCATGCCATTGAGAATACTTTGTTCATTTTCATTACTTTTTGATATTTTATTGTATGAATATAAAACATTTTATTTAACCATTGTCATTCTGTTATTGATGGATATTTGCATTGCTTTCAGTTTAGGGCTACTATGTACTGTATACATTTTCACATATTGTTTGGTAAGCATATATATGCATTTTTCTTGTTTTTATATGTCAGAGAGAAATTACTAGTGTAAGTGTTTGGGTAAATGGGTCAAATTATTTCCAAAGTGGTTGTGTTAGTTTACACTCTTACCAGAAATTAATGAGAATTCTAATTTACTTTCACATATTTATTAACAGTATTGTCAGAGTTGTAAATTTTAGAGCCTGCACATGTGTTTTTTATTGTTTCAAATTTGCATTTCCCTGATGAATGGAGTTGAGCATCTTTTCATGTGTTAATTGTCCATTTGTTTGTTTTATTCCATGGAATATGTGTTCAAATATTTTGCTCATTTTTCTACTGGGTTCCCTTTGCTTTTCTAACAAATTTGTAGGAATTCTTTATAGATTTTGGACTAAAAAATACACACATACACACACACACACACACACACACACCTATACATGCACATGTACACATTTGTGACTTGCTTTTCAAAATCTTTTTTGTGTGTGTGATACTGGGGATTGAACCCAGGGGCATTCTACCTCCAAGATACATCCCCAGCCCTATTTTTAAATTTTTATTTTGAAACAGGGTCTTGCTAGGTTGATAAGAGTCTCACTACTTGCTGAGGCTGTCCTCAAACCTGCAATCCTCCCGTCTCAGCCTCCCAGGTCCTGGGATTACAAGTGTGGGCCACCAACTCAGCTCAAAATCTTAATGATATTATTAGATGAAGAAGAGTTCTTATGTTATTGTATTTCAATCTTTTCTGTCATCATTAGTGCTTTGCACAACTTCAAGATTCCTTTAGATATTCCCAGCTCTTTGAATCTCCATATACATTTTATAATCAGATTGCCAATTTCCATAAAAAGCCTGCTGGTGTCAGGGTTGCCTTGAATTTAAGTTTTGGGAAGATCTCTCCTTGGAAATCACCTTTAGGCTTAGACCTCAAGGATTTGAAGTAGGCATTTACATAAGAAATGTGAGGGTTAGAGGGATGGGGAATTTTCTAGGGCAAAGAAGACATTATGGGCAAAGACCCAAGGAATAAAAATGCTTACCAAAGTCAAGAAACAGAAAGGTGGCTTATGTAGCAGAAGGAAAAGGACGGAGGTACAGCTGGTGTATGAATCAAAGCTTGGATACTATAGTCTCGAAGGCCACAGGGAGCAGTTTGGATAAGCAGAAACTTAGAAAATTACTGCTTTGTTTGCTTCACTTGTTTGCCATTAAAATGTTTTGTTGTTGAAACAAGATTTCACTTTGGCATTTATTCAACTTCTTTTTTTCATAGCTGACTTATTTTGAAAAGGCTTCAGAAATCCACATAGCAATAATTTGATTCTCTTTCACTAAAAACAAAAAGTCTAGCATGAGTTTTGTTGGGTTCTTTGATTCAAACTTGGGCTGAATACACCCGTGGGTACTTTTTGAAGTCATGAAACTCCCACAATTCCCCGTACAGAACTCAGTGCATTAAAATACTTCTTTGAAAACTAGTAAAAGGTTCCCAGTGTGACTCAGCATATGTTCACTTCGTATCTACTCTCATTCTTCTTTGTTCGCAGGAAGAGCCACAAAAGAGATGAGTCAACTGTACACTCAGGAGTGTGAATCTGTGCCCATTATCCTCAAGCACCCATGGAAACACTTGTACCTAAGAATTCTTATCAAAAGGTCTTTTGTTATTTCAAGGGCAGTGCTAACCTACACAATGACTATATGTTTTTGAATGCTTCAAAGAATCGTTGCTAGTCTCTAGAAAGAATGCAGCTGCCTTAGCCATCGCAACACTACTTCATGGATAAAATACTTTCCAAGCAGGTTCAAGCTGTTATAGTCATGTCAACTTGAGGGACCTTTATGACAGTAAAGGGTGGTTGTGCATGATTCTAGAAAGTAAATCCTTGTCACTTTGTCTTCATATCATAAAGAGAATGAAATTCACTAGTTGAGTACCACCATGAACAAGACCTACATTGCTAGACCTAGACCTTTCTGAGGTTGCAAAGATAACTAAGGCTAAAAAAAAAAACCAACAACAACAGATATTAAGGGCCTTATCTAATGGGGGTAGAGGGTACAGGATGCTCTTAAAGAAAATAATATGGGCCAAGGAGAGAGGAAATAGAATAACATACAAGTAGGGGCAGAATTTAATATGTACAAGTGACTTATACATAAGAGAATTGTTTCAATTTTTTTATTTTCCCAGCTCTGTTTGGCCTTGGTAGCCATGGCTTCAATGATATGTGTGGTCTGGAAAACTGTTGCCTGAAGTCAATGACTTAGGTCAGGGTCACTTTCTTCAGAGCACATGGCTACTCCTGGATCTAAGCTCCAAGCTTCACTCTGAACTCTTGAACCCTTGTTAGGATCTAGCACCCAACCTGTTTTTTTTTCCTCTGAGGGTACAATCATGCTCTCTAAATACTCTCTTATGGTCTGGGCTCTGTAACAAATGGGACAGGTCCCTGGGACTTCCATGTTTTTCCCCACTCAATTTCCAAATGTGCTTCTTCCAAGAAGCTCTGCAGCCCACCCAGCAGACCTAGGTCCCCTTGGATGGTGGTTCAGGCATATCCTGCATAGATTGCCAGACTTTCTTGGACACTGATGTGGGTAGTAGGCTTACTTCTTTGCAATGTAGCTAATATGGCAGTTGTATCTATCCCTTAGCTCTAAACCCATCAAGTTCTAATTCTCTTCCCAATCCTTGACCAGGCATGTTGAGGGCTTCTTGTTCCTGGATTATATGAAGACAAGAAAGCCTAAATCATGTGTAAGGAAAGAGAACATTGGCCAATTTGCTTCAAGTGTAGAGGGAATGAAGTACATTGTCAAGATAAGTCTGGAATGATCTGTTGGGACCGAAACAACAACGCCCTTACCTGCTGAGTAAAGGATATTTATTGGGCTTTGTTTAGCAGGAAAGAGAAGTAATATATATAGAGATGTAACTTAGCACTGTCCATGGTATGTAATGAGTAGTAAAGTCAATGTTACATACTGTGCTAATGTGTACAAACAAATAAATTTTCTTTATTTTCTAGAACCAATTTAATTTCGTTCTCAAATCTTTCCTCAATGGTAGAAAGGAGAGAAAGTGCATAAAGTTACCAATTAAAGGTTATCTTGGTCTAAACACTTCTCTTTCAAATGAATATATTCTCTTTGAGATCAACATTCAGTCCAGTTCACACTTTGAACATCTTTCCTGGGATGTTCACTCTTTTCCCCTAAAATAGTGTCTTGGAGAGGAAATCTATTTTCATGGCCCTGAAGAGTGACAGTTTTGCATGTTGGTTCTTTTGCTAACCTTGAGGTCTTTACTGGGCTTATTTTGAGATGTCCCTTGCTGAATGATATCTTTAAAATTGCAGCTGCTAGCACAATTCACAGTGGCCAAATTATGGAACCAACCTAGGTGTCCATCAACAGATGAGTGGATTGCAAAATTATGGGAAATACACACAATGGAACTCTACTCAGCAATAAAGAAGAACAAAATAAAATCATTTGCAAGAAAATGGAAGGATCTGGAGAACATTATGTTAAGAGAGATAAGCCAATCATAAAAAAGAAGGGACATATGTTTTCATTAATATGTGCAACCTAGGGACTCTGGTTGATAATGGAGAACCCTCAGTGGGGCAAGGGAAGTGGTACAAGTGAATGGGAAGGGCAGGAAAGAAGTGAGTCAGTGGAATTACTATCATAAACAATGTGTACATGTGCAAATATACCAACATCATTCTTGGTACTTCATATGGGTGGGGGGAGGCGGGGGGCACTAAGAGCTGTGTGCATGTATGTTAACATCAAATAGATATTCATTGTGATGTGAGACTCCAATACATCAATAAAAGCACATTAAAAAAATAAAATAAAATAAAATTGCAGCTGCTAAACTCTTGGTCTAGTTTCTTGGTATGTTTTGAGCCTTTTGATCCTCTTAATATTTTCCCTACCCCACACCTCCATTGACTTGGCTCCATTTTTCCTGGGTTTCACTTGTACTGTAGTCTCTGAAGAGTCTTGGTCATGCCTATTATTCTGCCTCTGATTTGTATAGAGTAGGTCTCTTCAGTGACTGGCAGAATACCAACCTCATGGTAACCCAAGGCCATGGCCCATTTTGTAAGGGAGGATCAAACCAATGCTGTGGATTTCCTCAAGAAACTGCAGGTATTATGCCAAACAAAAACAAAATACTGGGATGGTATTGCTTGCCCATGTAATCCCCCAACTTGGAACTTGTAGAAGATGCATGGATCTTAGAGAGAATGACCATAGATTATCATGAGCATAGCTAAGGGGTAACTCTAAATACAACTGCAGTAGCAGCCTCCTTAATACAGAAAAACAGTGTCCTAAAACAATCTGCTATGTACCTTTTGATAGAGGGAGCATTTCTTGTTCTTTATTCCAATCAATAGAAGACAGTACAAGCCATTTGCTATCATCTGGTCTGATGAAAATATCCCTTATGGTTTTATCTCCAGGTAGCACAGGGTTGCAGATTCTATGACACATTTCAGTTTGGGGAGATATTGATTGTCTCATAATCCCCTAGGGCACCATTCTGACTTGCTACACTGAGGACTTCTTTATGAGAGGATTGAAAAGCAGAAAGTAACTGTCTCTCTCTCTCTCTCTCTCTCTATAGATATATATATTGGTAAAGGATGTATATGATAGGGTGGGAGATAAACCTCAGAAAAATTACTGGAGCCTGATGTTTCTAGCATCCCTTCGGGATACCTCTTTCAAAATGAAGAGAACTAAATATAAGTTGCTGCCTCAGTTCTCTCTTACTCAAAGTGAGGGAGATGCTGAGTGGTGTGTACTGCTCTGACGCAGTCAGGTGTTCTGAGAGTCCAAACTTGGTGGTGGCAGCAGCAGCAAACAACACTGAGGGGCCCCTCTAGACCTCCCCTTTTGACACATTGTAAGTGGCTAAAAAATCTATGGATGGATTTCAGGAGAAAAGAAACAGGGTATTATTGAAAGAACCCTAGTTTGTTGCATTCTTTGATGAAATTTCTAGTTTTATTTTTGCATATTTATTAGTGGTGTTATCACTTCTAGTGTTGCTCCTTGCTTATTTCTACAACCAATGCTCTTTATTTGTTATATTTCTTAATGCTTTACCTTTCTGGGATTCCTGGTAGTTCCAACAAAAGTAACCATTTTTCATCAGTTTAGAGATTAAACTGAAAGAACTGATTATCAGAAAGCTTTGAAATATGGATGACCCTGTGATGCTAAATTTTGCTGAAACCGTCACTGATTTTTTTCCTGGTCATGGATTTGGAACCATCCCTGTTGTGCAATTTTGGATTCATATCATTAAGGGCATTGAGATTCACAGTTCATTGTCTTCAAAACTCTATTGAATAGAATTACAAAATTACTTTAATGTAAAGTGCCTGGGTATCCCCATTATCTCCCTGGGAGCATGCTTTTTAGAAAATAAAATCAGTTTCTTTACAGCTGCACTGTATCAATCAGAGAAAGCAAAAAGGGGTAGAAGCAAGAGTTGAAGTACTATATAAATCCCACTCCTTTATAACGTTTAAATAGTTTCTTCCTGGAAAAAGTGCTAAGATGCCAACTGCAGAAGCTGCCTTTCACTGCAGATAAACTTAGTTGGTATCTTCTAGGACTACAGGAATCCTCATTAGCATAAAATTGCTTTAGCCGTGTTAAATATTTAGAACATGACTTTCAGTCTTGAAGTTAACCAGTATCTGGAAATAGATACATGATACAACCAGAAATCTTACACACTTTCTTTCTTTCTTCTTTTTCTTTTTGCTGTATGTTTTAAATGAGATTTCACAGACTTTTTCAGAAGGAAGAATTGCTGGTAATTGTAGTGCTAATATCTGGCTTAAAAATACAGCACATTTTTCTTCAACTCCTACCTCCTATCTAGCACACATTCTACAAAGGTACCTGAGGGTTGAAGAGATTGGTAAAAAGCTAATAAACTGCATGACTTGAATACTCTTTTCCCAACAAAAGAAGTAATTGTAGTGAAGCTAAAGCAATTTAATTCCAATCATGGAATTTGTTATTGAGCTGCCTCCTGATAGCAGTTGGCAACATTCGTTATAGGATTGGCAGGACAGGAGCCAGGAGAAAGTGCCCCTGGCACCTTCTGACCATATGCAGTTACCTCTTAGATTCTATTGAATTACAGCATCTTATCTGTAAAATTAAGTTTTCTTTTAAAAAGTGAGTAAGAGGAATAAAGAACCAGTTAGAGGGAAAATGAATGCTCATACAAGATCAGCCTACAAATCTGAGAGGCACAGAGAAGCCATTGAAGTGTTAGAGATGACCTTCTCTGAGGACACGTCTTCTAGAATTCAGTCATACCACCCCTGCAGATACAGAAGCAAGTCAGGAGGCTGAAGTAATGTGCGAGATGAGGATGTGGGGACCCGCTGATCCAACGGCATCATGGAAACATGCATTAAAGCCTGCAGGTGGACTCCTACAACTGGACTGAGTTGGAGGACAGCTCCATCTCCACTAAGAAACCAGTGGGGACAGCCTGGGCACTTAGACACCATTCTAGTGCTAGCTCTACCTAGGGGCACAGGCAATTTTCTTAATCTGAGTATTAGTTTCTGAGAAGGGTATTGTGAGGATTAGGTGTAAAGTACCCAGAAAGTGACTTATACCTAAGTAAGTGCTTAGAATCAGTAAAGTTTTGACAGATGATAGTGATGCTAATGTGAGGGAGGGAGAGGAAGAGAAGAAAAAGGAGGATGGTGTTCTGGTCAGCATTCTTGAAGCTCTAATCTAAAAGACTGACCATGTAACTTAGAGGAAAGATTTATTTTCTAATGGTTTCGGGTTTAGTCCGTGTGAGGCTGGGGACTGCAGATCTCAGGGCATAGAGGTAGGAAGCAGAGAAAGGGAGAGCACATGGGCTGTGCTCTTCACATCATGGAGGCCAGAAGCAAGAGAGAAAGCAGGAGCAGGAGGAACCATATATAATCCCCAAGACCGCACCCCCAGGGACCCACCTCCAGCCATACCCTACTGGCCTACGTCACTACCACAGATAAATCCATTATAATGGATTTATATCAGCTTCAAACATTAACAAATGAGCTCTTTAGGGGACATTTTATATCTAACTATAACAGATGGTGACTGAAAGGACCAAATATTGGCTAGGGCTAACTTTTTCCTGAAATTTGGATGAACCCAAGTTACTACTCATATAAAAGTATTTTATTTATGGCAATGAATTAGACGTTACTGCTGTGCATCATCCTGTTTTTATAAGATTTTACACACACACACACACACACACACACACACACACACACACGGTCATTTCTGTCCTCATACTAAAATACACAAAAACAAAGAACAGCAGTCTTCAAACAAAATTGAGTTATTACAAAATATATTTGGATAATATTTTAAGTTTGATTTTCTTTACTTACTTTTTTAGGACTAGAGAGAACATATAATATTTAAGGTATTTCAAACATCTTAAAAGAACAGAAAAACATAAAAAAACTAGTACACAACTTTGGCCTTGACTATTTTATGCATCAGTATATAAAATCAGTAAGCACTTTTGCAGGTGGAATGTTACAAAAATGTTTAGCCATGCAAAAGCAAGCAACATCTTTTTCTGAGAAGTTCTCAAATGAAGGCACTAGTTCCATAGTGGCAGTGAGCAGAGAAATTGAGGCCCAGAGAGAGTATTGAATGAACCTAGAGTTTTCACTTGGGAAAACTTGCTGAGAAAAGTACACGTGTATGTGTATGTGTGTGTGTGTGTGTGTGTGTGTGTGTGTGTGTGTATACATATATGTGCTTGTGTACATATATATCCATGTACACATATATACATATATATGTGTATCTATGATACATATCTATGACACATGTATATGTATGTCTAAGATCACATTGCGAGTACAACTGAATTTTGTTCTAGTTATATTGTTGCTCATACCTCCTTTAGTACTTATCAAACAGAATCATAATGAACTATTTTCTCTTCCAGTGAACTACACAAAATGATTAATCAATGCAAGATGGGGTAAAGGGCCTAAGTGGCAAAACTGTAGTTAATTCATTATTGTGTTTTCTAGGCAGAATCTGGTTTGGCATATAGTTGGCACTCAATAAATACTTCAATAAATAATTGAATAGATGATTGGTTGGAATATACCTTGTAAGAGACTTGGAGAAACCTTGTTTTTGAAATGAAAAGCAATATGCTTTGCTTTTCACCCCCTCCCCCAACATATAATTTGCTGTATGGGTGGCTTAGGTTTGGCTGGGAGCAGCTCCCAGTGCCTGGACTGGGTTACCTTATCACCAAATTGCTTTTGCAAGGATCTGAAGCAGGCAGCAAATACTACTTGACAATAAATGGCCACACCACTGAAAGTCAACAGGTATGATTGTGGGGAGGGGGACACGAGGAAATTTAACAATAAAATTAAACATTTCTCTCAAGTTTATAGTCTTCAAACTCAAGGAAGTTTCAACTTTCACAAAGCTTTTCTTTGCAAATGGTGTACTGAAAGTTGAGCACCCAGCAGTAAAACTGATAATCAAGATAACTGGGAGAATAAACTTCACATGTAGAGTTATTATATTAGAACTTTTTGAATGAGTAATGTGCTCATCAAGATAAGCTTTATTGCCAAAAAGTGATTAACAAGTTTATCGTCTGTGTAGTACATGTTCTCCCTGAATGCTGAGGCTACTGGAAAATGAGATGGAAAAGACATTTGAAACACATTCTCCTTCACATTCCTTGATCGTCTTGTTTGCCTCAAGTCCTCATATATGGATAAGATACTGCCTGGAAACTTCCATTTCTCCATCTGAGACATATTTTCTTCTTATGGTCTGAGTCAGCATTATTTTGGAGGACTGTAGAGGTGATTTTGAATAAGTTCATCTTCTCAGTCCCTTCGTAGACTGATTTGAACTGCAAATGATCACACTCTACATTGAAGGACTAAAGAAAAATAAATAAAGCTCAAATATATCAGGTGGATAATCTCTAAGTATCATTTGTTCATGTTGGGCATTGGTAGAGGGTTTCTCATGGAAATTTAGTTTTTAAGACATTTCTATGATTCTGAACTCCCCCTATCAAATGGGTATGAAATTTGGGCTACCTCCCAAAACAGAAGAGAAAAAAGGTCCATTTTGGTATGCTTCAATAAAGACTTTTTCGAGTAAAAATCCATGATTATTCCTTATCAGAGGAGAGGGCTAAAAATGTGACTGGTCCTCCTTGTACCCATGAGTAACACCTGCTGCCACTCATCTTCCCTTCCTGAGCATTTTCATACCCTCAGATTTGCCATATGGTGAACAACCTGGAGGTACCACCATCTGGGTAGAGGGGAAAAGAGTCACAGAATAGGACCATGAACCTAATTAATTCTATGAAGTCTCATCTCACCTGATCAGGTGACAATAAGCTGGGGGTAGTGGGAAGAACATTATCCTTAAAGTGTCAGGGTTCCTCTGGTCCTACCTCTGCCACCTGGAAATACAGGACAACTCATTTAGACATGCTGAGACTCAGTGTCTGCATCTGTCTTATTTACTGACTGGAATATCATAAACATTAAATGAGATAATCTATAGACAACTGTCCTGTAAAATAGAAATAATCGTATAAGTGTAAGGTACTCTTTTTCTGAGTTATAGTGAATCTTATCTCGTATATATGTTAAAAAACTACAGAAGAATTTTTACCAAATCAAAAACATGCTAAGCTTCCTTTTTGACACATCTACATAAACAAGATTCTTTGGTAATTTGGTTAGAACATTTTCAAAGTAGAAATAAAATATTTTCATTTCTCATGGGTTGTTATAATCATCGTGTGAGAAATGTTTCCTGGGTCCTTTGTCACAACCCCATAGAATTGGACAAGGAGCCAGAAGGACTGGGTCTATGTTCAATTCATTAACTGTGTGGCTTCATTATCTATCTGAGGCTGATTCCCAAACAAATGAAAGCAAATAGTGCTACCCAGTTTGCTTATCTCACAAGTTACTGTGGAAAGCTAATGAGGAAATATATGTGAACCACCTAGGAAGCTATAGGAAAACTCTGCCCAAACATAACACATTATTCATTTGACATTATTACTAATAATAGTTCAATTACATTTTAAATGGAATTGACTAATAAGAATGACTTCATTTTGGGGGTATTTTTTCAAATATACAGTTAAATGACACTATTATGTCAATGTTTATATGCAAAAGCCAGCAAGAAATGACACTAAAATATACAACATTTTTAGTGCACTATCTACTCAAATGTAATTGGAATGGATTACTTCAAAGTATTAGAGATGGACCATTAACTTCTTGGTTTTTATTGCTAAAAACAGTTTCTTCTGTATAAAAAACGACCTCTTGGGGTTGAAGTTCAGTATCATAAGCAGTCGGTTTCAAACTTTAATACAATTTGGTGTAGACAACTTAGCTTATTTTATATAACCTAAGAGGAAATGGGAAAAGACCAGTTCCCCAGAAAGCCTAGACAATTGATCTGTATAGTTCTCATTATTTTTCACCTCTTAAAGTTCATGGTATTCCTATAGTTTCCTGAGTAACTGATTGAAATCACCACTCAGAAGGCTCTGGGCTTCAGATATCCAGACAATCTGCATTGATCCAATCAGTCAGATAACGGGGCAGCAAATGTCAAATTTTCTTTGTGTGGCTCTGGTGTAGCTTCAGACATGAATTGCTAAACGTATACCTTCCAGAACAAAGGAAGATTCACCCAGAAAGAACAGTACACCAGGAGAATGATTTTCCCCAAATAATCTAGGCCTTTGACATTTTAATTTTTTTTTTTTTGTGGTACTGGGGATTGAACCTAGGAGCATTCTACCTCCGAGCTACACCCCCAGCCCAATTTTTCATTCTTTATTTCGAAACAGGGTCTCACTAAGTTGCAGAAGGCCTCATTAAGTAGCTGAGGCTGGCCGCGAACCCAGATCCTCTAGTCTCAGCCTCCCAAGTACTGGGATTATAAGCGTGCGCCACCACGCCCGGTTCTGGCATTTTAATTTTAAGAAAAAAATATTTAGTAAATCAAAATCACATGTTCTTCTTCTCTCCCTTGTGTGCTTCAAAACAGTTTGTTAAAATACCTTGAGGTAATATGTTGACAGGTTCTGTGTAAACATACACTGTTAGTAAAAAAAAAAGTTATATGTCATATTATAATGGGTGTCCTTCTGTGGAATAATTTTTACTGGCCTTTTTTTTTAACTGGAAAAAGCCACAAGCAATATTGGAATGTTTTGAACACTGAACAGGAAATGGGGTGGAATGTTAAGTAAACAGAAAGGACTCATTTCAAACATGTTCGTTTATACCAGTTCAGTTCTGGGAAGCAAGAGTTAGTGATCTGTCTCCCTTTCTAGCAATTAAACACTCTCTCCACTCTCTGTCCTTTCAGAAGACTTCATCCTCCCATCTGAGTCAGGGATGGTCATGAAAAGTGGCCAGCTAGCAGCTCTCAAGTGGAGCAGACATCAGGGAAGAGAACAGAGAATGCTGTTGGCAAAGCAGGTGTCTTCTGAGGAGCAGTAAAAGGAGGACCCATGGAAACAGCCCAAGCCACCTGAGATTGGGATGTCTCAGACACAGGGCAGAACGTGGTCGCGGGGTGACAGCCACTTGTTGGAAATAATATTCCATTGGCATCTGTGGGACGCACCAATAAACGTCGTTAAAAACACTCTTTGGTCGTGATTATATGTGGAAGTCTCAAAATTGGCTGCATTTCTGTCCACTCTTTGGGGTAGAAAATTAAATATTTACTTTGGATATTAGAGAATTAAATGTATACTTTGGATATTAGAGAATTGAGTAAATAACTGGGAATCACTTGGTACAGTTGAGCCTTGAAAAGGCTGGGTTTGAACTGGGTGGGCCCACTTATATGTGGAATTTTTTGTTTAGTTTTTGAGATTGGTGACAATTTGGAAAAATAGCACCTAGCCTAGAAATATTGAAGAAATTAATTAAAAGTTAGATATGTCATAATGCATAAAATATATGTAGATAATAGTCTATTTTACCATTTCCTACCACAAGATATACACATAGCTATAATAAAAAGTTACAATTTATCAAAATGTAAGCACACAAACACTTAGGGACTGTACATGGTTCCATTTACAGGGGAAAAGTGCAACAAATGTAAAGATACAGTATTAAATCATAATTGCATAAAATTAACTACAGCAACACTGTACTTCTATAATAATTTCATAGCCATTTCCTGGTGCTGTATGGTGAGCCCTTCTTGCGAGTATCTGCTTAAAATGCCATGTGCAACTAGTCATTTCCGAGTGAGCAGTTCGTCTCTGGTGAGTTTCCCATCATAGTAAGAAGTGATCTCTCATGGTTCCTGTGTAGTTTTCACAGCATATAATACATGCAACATGCAAAATTGTGTTAATCAACTGCTTATGTTATTAGTTAAGCTCCCTGTCGATAGAAGGCTATTAGCAGTTTCTTTTTTAGAGAGCCAAAAGTTATATGCAGGTTCTCAACTGCATAGGGGATTGGTCCTCCTAACACCTGAGATATTTAGCAGTCAATTATATGTGGCAAAATCTCCCAATAAACACTGAACTTGTCCTCCAAAGGGTTCTCAACTAGTATTTCCAATTCTAAGTTGGTAAATCTTTACTACATCACCTGGTAAAGATTCAGCGAGGCCAGAAGTTGGCCGCGAGAACTGTCGATGTGATGGACACGAAGCCAGGTTTGTCCTTTTGATTATTCTATTTGATGGTGATTCTCAGTTCTCGAAGTGCCTGAAACTGAGGCTTCTAAAAGCATTGTAATCACTGTATTCTGTTACTTTCTCCTCCTCCTTTTCCTCTTCCTCTTCCTCTTCCTCCTCCTCCTCCTCCTCCTCCTCCTCCT
>PVJS01017811.1:10488-35780 GCA_004027185.1 Glis glis | reverse complement strand
CAGGTGTGGTGGCGCACGCTTGTAATCCCAGTACTTTGGGAGGTGGAGACCGGAGGATCTGGGTTCATGGCCAGCCTCAGCGCTCTCTCTCCCTGTCTCTTTCTCTCCCTGTCACTCTGTCTCTCTGTCTCTCTGTCTCTCTCTCTCTCCTTAGTGAGGCCCTCCGCAACTTTGTGAGACCCGGTTTCAAAAATAAAGTATAAAAAAAAATAGGGCCAGGGGCGTAGCGCGGAGGTAGAATGCCCCTGCGTTCAATCCCTGGTACCACAAAAAAATAAATAAATAAATAAATAAATAATAAAATAGAACTGGGGGTGTAGTTGGGCAGTAGAATGTCCCTGGGTTCAATCCCCGGTGCCAAAAAATAAACACTATGGGCTTCACAGGCCAAACCCCTCCAGGCTCCGCCCACTTCCTGGGCGGGCCAACTTCTCTTGCACTTGATTGGCTGCCTTCTCCTCATGTCTTCAGGCTGCAGCCTGGGCAGACCTTTCAGAACCTGAAACTGGCTGTATCTCCCACTGCCTAGAATCCTTCCTGGCTCCCCGTGGCTCTAGGGTTAAAATCGAAGTCGGTGCATGGTCTGCAAGGGCCCCTGCAGCCTAGGTCCGGACATGACAGCTGTCTGTCCCCGCTCTGTGTCCCTGGCTTCCCGTTAGATATATCTGTATGCATCTCCCCTCCGCTGCCAGGGAAACTAGATCTGCCTGGTGCACTGCATCGGAGCCCCGTCCTGGCTCACTGCACACATACGTGCTTGCACGTGAGCGTGTCCACGGGCCACGTCAAGCTGGGTCACTACAGTGTGGGACAGGACCCAGCAGGCAGTGGCTGTGGATACACTTGTCGTAGACATGAATGAACACATAAAGGAAGAAAAGGGCATGCAGGTACGTGCGGATCCATTTCTGCAGTCGTGGCCTCTGTGCAGGACTTATCAGGGCTTTTCCTAGCGACGCGCAGAGATTCCCACGCCCAGGCTGGACTCAGCCCCCACGCCCATACCCTTGCTCCCTTACCTTCGGCCTCAGTTCCCTTCTTCTCAAAGGCTCCGCGCAGCCGCTCAAGCACCACGCTGTCACTGGAACCTTCTACCCGGACTTCCTCGTCTAAGACCCAGAAGAGCCCCCTGGTGTCCTCAGTACCTCCTCCAGCCGGCAAGTGGACCTGGCGGGACAGCCAGGAGACACTGAGGGGCCTGATCCTGACAGACGCCAGGCCCAGGCTACTCCTCCTGCCAACAGGGGACAAGGGGGTTCGAGTTCCAGCCACCAGGACTCAAACTGCCGGCTTGGACCTGGGTTCCCGCTCTCCCCCAGACTCTCAGTATTGGAGCCACAAAACGGTAACAACCTCTCTGTTGCAGGGGTCTGAATCCTGCCTCTGTCGTCACCTTCTGTGTGACCTTAGGGAACTTACTGTACCTCTCCGAGCCTCATTTCCTCCTATGCAGAAGGAAGGCTGGAAATCCCTTCGGCAGAGAGCTGTAGTGAGGGGAAGCTTTCTGGTCAATTTGTGCATAGCCCAGCATAAAAGGGTTGATTCTACCCACATCTCTTCCTCTTAGAAAGCCTTTGTACTCTTCTACAGTCTTGGGGAATGAATTTCAAAAAGCGAGCAATCAGAACATTTCAGAGGCGAGAGTGAACTCCACTCGATTGCAGACACGGAATTTTCAATCTCGCCCCTGGCTCCGGCAATAGGCAGCTCTGTAATTTTGCTTCTGGGAAACTGAGAGAGGGCTGGGGGGTTCCGAGGGCTTATCCAAGGGCCCACAAAGAAAAGTCATAACCCACAGCGGTGCCAAGTGGCCGGGGATGTGCACGGTGCCAACCATCCAGGGCGCCTGGCACCCAGGCGCTCCCAGAACATGAAGCTGGGGGCGCTAAAGCGGGGGAGTCCTGCATGAACCAGGGCTGTGGGTCACCTCTCTGGGAAGTGTTGATCTGCACCCCTGGAAGCCCAGAGAGGAGGAGGGACGCATCGAGGTCACATGACCAGTCACAGGGCAGAGCTGGCTGTGCCTTCGTCATTAGAGTTGAAATGGACTGGTGGTCTGTCCTCAGAATGTCACCATTAGGAGCCACAGCCCAGTGGCCCTGGGACTACACCACCCTCCCCATCTGACAGTCGAGTTACCTCTTTGGGCCTGAGCCTTCCAAGGACAGGGACAGGTGAGGGAGCTGGCTGGGAATGAGTAACAAGCTATGGACAAGCAAAGCATGGAGGACAATCCCCTTGGCTTATGAAGAAGGGGGTTCATGATGATGGGTGCAGCCCGGTGCGGACCAAGAGAAGGTTTGGAGACCCCTGCTTGTCAGCAGGAGAGAAGGAACGAGGACAGGGGCAGCCTGCGGTACCCGATGGCAGGGGAGATGCCACTGCAGGACACCGTACATGCCAAACTCCACGCCAGGGGCGTTCTGTGCAGCGGCTCCCGGGCATGTGCAGCCGCCCGCGGGAAAGCATCCTCCTATCTTGAGGATGAGAAAACTGAGACTCAGATTGAAGAAGTGATACTCCTGAGGTCAGCAAGATGGGACCCACGCCAGGCTCCTTCACAACAAAATGTGAATGGGGGGAGGGTCAGAGGTCAGAGGTCCCGGGTCTAGGACCAGGTGGAGGCAAAGGACACATCAGAGGTGCACAAAGTGGGTTAAGGATTTCTACCTCTTTGTTGATATTTTATATTTGATGAATCATTATTATGCTATCTGGGTTTTGGGGGGGTACCGAGGACTGAACCCAGGGCTATGCATATGTTAAACATGTGTGATCCCAGTACTTGGGAGGCTGAGACAGGAGGATCGCAGGTTCACGGCCAGCCTCAGCTACTTAATGAGGCCCTCCGCAATTTAGTGAGACCCTGTTTTGAAATAAAAAAAATAGGGCTGGGGGTGTAGCTCAGAGGTAGAATGCCCCTGGGTTCAATCCCCAGTACTGCAAAAAATAAAAATTAAATTAAAATAAAAAATAAACATGCGTGCTACCCCCAAAGAGAGCGTGTATGCGCTCAAGAGCGCTTGTCCCTCGTCTCCATTCCCCAAGGGCCCCAGTGTCTGCTGGGCACATGTGTCTGAACCTGATCTTTCCAGGAGAGCGTGGCTGGAAGCCTGGGAGCTCCCGCGTCTCAGACCACGTGCGCCTGGCGTGTGCGTGAGGCCGCTCTATGACACAGGCTTAGATGCAAAGCCAAGCAGAGGTTCCCAACCTGTGGACAGCTCCACGCCAGCTGCCCTGGTCACCCCTAGACCCATCAACACAGAACCCAGGGGCGGGTCCCCGGCTGCACAATCTCTAAGAACCCCTGAGGGAGTTCAAGTCCAGACAGTAGCATGAAGAACTCGTGGCTAAAAGACTGGGATTTGCTGTGATTTCATGGAAAATGGAGCATCTGAGAACCTTGCGTCCCTGGTCCCTTGTTACCTGGGAGGGATTCTGATCCACAACGGCCACCGTAGTCCCTGGGGAGGTCTCTGGGAGGTCAAACTGCACAGGAACGCCTTCCTGAAAATACAGGGCAGAAAAGTTAGCTCCCACAGCGAGCTGAGTGGACAGAAACCTTCTGGAAGGGAAAAAGAAGTGAGGATCCACATCACTGGTCAGCCTTTCGTTTGAAAACATTTTTTTTTTTGTGGTACCGGGGATTGAACCCAGGGGCGTTCTACCTCCACGCTACACCCCCGGCCCTAATTTTTTATACTTTATTTTGAAACCGGGTTTCATGAAGTTGCGGAGGGTCTCACTAAGGAGAGAGAGACAGAGACAGAGACAGAGACAGGAAGAGAGAGAGAGAGAGAGAGAGAGAGAGAGAGCTGAGGCTGGCCGCGAACCCGGATCCTCCGGTCTCCGCCTCCCAAAGTACTGGGATTACAAGCGTGCGCCACCACGCCCGGCTTGAAAACATTTTTTTTTAATTGCAGAGAAAGTTGGATGTGGTGGTGCAGGCCTGTGATCCCAGTACTTGGGAGGCTGAGACAGGGCGGATCACAGGTTTGAGAACAGCCTCAGCAACTTAGCAAGACCCTGTTTCAAAATAACAAATAAAAAGGGCTGGGGGTGTAGCTCAGAGGTAGAATGTCCCTGGGTTCAATCCCCGGTACCCCAGGGGGAAGCTCACCAAGCGCTGTGTGCATGTATGTCCCTATCACTCTGAACTACATTATGAAGTGAGACTACAATGCACCAATAAAAGTGTGCATATATATATATATATATATATATATATATATATACTTTTGGTATATATATGTATTTGTGGTACTAGGGATTGAAACCAGGGGCATTGTACCTCTGAGCTACATCCCCCAGCCCTATTTTTTTATTCTTTATTTTGAAACAGGGTCTCACTAAGTTGTGGAGGGTCTAAGTAGCTGAGGCTGGCCGCGAATCTGCAATCCTCCTGTGTCAGCCTCCCAAAAACTGGGATTACAAGCATGTGCCACCACGCCCAGCTTGTAAAAGTATATTTTTTAAAATGCCCAGTACTGCCGGGCGTGGTGGCGCACGCTTGTAATCCCAGTACTTTGGGAGGTGGAGACCGGAGGATCTGGGTTCGCAGCCAGCCTCAGCTCTCTCTCTCTCTCTCTCTCTCTCTCTCTCTCTCTCTCTCTCCTTAGTGAGGCCCTCCGCAACTTCGTGAGACCCGGTTTCAAAATAAAGTATAAAAAAATAGGTCCGGGGGCGTAGCGCGGAGGTAGAACGCCCCTGCGTTCAATCCCCAGTACCGCAAAAATAAATAAATAAAATAAAATAAAATAAAATGCCCAGTACCAAAAAAATAAATAGACATGTATTCGTTGTAAATATCAATGGGGTTCACTGTGATGTTTTGAAAGATACATATGGTGTGTACCGAACTTTTCCATCTTGTGAAATAAAAATTCTACCCGTTAAACAACTCCCAGGTCTTTCTACCCCGGCCCCAGCCCTGGTAGCTGTTTTACTCGCTGTCTCTATGAACTGGACTGTTCTAAGAACTTCATGGAGATAGAATCAAACAGGGCTTTCCCTTTTGTCTCTGGCTCATTTCACGGCGCCTCACGTCCTCGAGGTGCATCCGTGTTGTTGCAGGCATCAGAATTTCTTTCCTTAGGATGCCCAAGTCCTGTTTATCCATTTATCCTCTGACAGACACCTGGATGGCTTTCGTCTTTCCGCCGTCTGAATAGTGCTGCTACGAGCATGCGTATGCAAACACCCCTTCCGAACCCTGCTTCCAATTCCTTTGTATCTATACCCAGAAGTGGAATCGCTGGACCATGCGGTTGTTCTGTTTTTCATATTTTGAGGAGCGTCTCTCCTGCTAAGGCTCGGTGGCTGTCTTCCATTCCCACCAGCAGTGAGCAAGGTTCCAGTGACGCCACATCTTCAGCCACGCTTGCTGCATTTTCTGTTTGTGTGTGTGTTCGGTTTAGTTTTTTGTGCTGCGACAGCAACCACCCTAATGGGTATGAGATAGGACCTCAGGGTTCTGATTTGCATTTCCCTGGGGATCAGGGATGGTGGGTATCTTTCCAGGTGCTTGTTGACCACTGTATGTCTTCTTTGCAGAAATATCTATCCAAGTCATTTGCCTAGTTTTTCATTGGGTTGTTTTGTTTTTACTACCTCTTAGCCTTTATATAAGAAAAACTTTAGACCCACATTCTAATAATATTCTGTGGTGTGTGTGTGTGTGTGTGTGTGTATGTGTGTGTTACTGGAGATTGAACCAGGTGTATTCAACTTTCAGGCTATACCTCTAGCCCTTTTTGATTTTTGATTTGAAATGGGATCTCACTAGATTGCTGAGGGTCTCGCTAAGTTGCTAAGGCTGGCTTTGCTGTGATCCTCCTGTCTCAGCCTCGCAAGTACTGAGATTACAGATGTGTGCCACGTGCCTGGCTTTTCCAATAACGTTCTGATATCATTCAGCACACAGGGTCATTAGCAATCATGGTGGCAGTTTTCTCTGAAACTAATAATCCAGTACAAACCTTTAAAATATTTGCTGAGTACCTAATAAATGCTCAGCTAAACTCTTGATGCTAATGGGAATGAACAGAAACTATGGATAATAACAGCTAACATCAAAAGTAACCAGACAGGCTGGGCTCTGTGGCACACACCTGTCATCCCAGTACCTAAGAGACTGAGACAGGAGGCTCACAGGTCTGAAGCTAGCTTCAGCAACTTAGCGAGACCCTCAGCTACTTAATGAGACTCTGTTTCCAAATAAAAAAATAAAATAAAATAGGACTGGGGGTGTAGCTTGGAGGCAGAATGCCCCTGGGTTCAATCCCCAGTACCAATAAATAAATAAATAAATAAATAAATAAATAACCAGAAATATTCAGAAAACACTGTATATGTCTGGCAAAGTTTTGCTTATATCTTAAACCTGGACATCACCCAGATGTCAAGAAGAAAGTGTTATATAAAACCAGATCGGGCCATTGATTTAGGATCAGATATAGCTGTCAACTTATAGATTTAGCATGTTTACTAGAATGTGTTAAGTGGAATGAGCAATTATAAAGTGATGCTGTGCGAACAATAGTGCACAGCAAACCATACGTACAGAAGGATGAGAAATCTGTTGAGGAGGAAACACCCGGAGAAGTGATGGGTATAAAATAGAGAGCAGAAAGAGTGGTTGCCACTGGGTGGTGGGGATAAAGGGAAGTGTGTTTCCTGTTTCTTTATATTTATATGCACTATCTAGCTTTTTAAATAAAGAACCTGTATTATTTTGTTCATAAGAAGTAAGTGAAACATTATGGGGAAATACAATAGTTGTCTCCATTTATGAATGCCTAGTTTAGACCAGGCACGTTCTATCCTATGTCATTAAATGCTTTTAAAAAGCCACTTTAATGGGCCTAGTGGCACACGCTTGTAATCCCAGTACTTGGGAGGCTGAGACTGGAGGATCCGGGTTCGCAGCCAGCCTCAGCTACTTAGTGAGGCCCTCCACAACTTAGTGAGACCCTATTTCAAATTAAAGAATAAAAAATAGGGCTGGGGGTCTAGCTCAGAGGTAGAATGCCCCTGGGTTCAATCCCCAGTACCGAAAAAAAAGCCACTCTAAGGAGTGGTAAAAATTATTATTTTTTAAATCCCTAGTTTTCCACCCGAGCCCTTAACTATGTTCTTTGCAGACTGACAGCACAGCTTCTCCACCAGGAAGTAGGGCCGATTTCCCTCCTCCTTGAACCAATCAGGGCCCTGCCTCCAACTTTACCGCTGAAACCATACAGTGCAGCGACACCTCAGGGTGCCTTCTGCGCCTCTCATCACCAGCCTGGGACTCTGCCCAGCACTGTGAGACGCTCCAGGGCTGGCCTGCTGGAGAGGACACTCAGGGAACAGAGAGGAAGTCTTGGTTTGTGGCAATCAGAGCCCTAGACCTACGAGAGAATTATGAAGACCATCCCAGCCACCTGCCAGACCTACACCTGCCCACAGGCTCGAGAGCTGACACAGCCCAGGTTCCCAGAGAAATAACAAAAGGAACTCTTTTTTGGTACAGGGTTTGAAACCCAGGAGCATTCTACCTCCGCACTATACCCCCAGCCTTGATTCTTAAAGCCACTCTATTTGGAATTAGTTTATTATGCAGCCTTACTGTGACAAAAGATAACTGATAGAGGAGTATTATCATCTCTATTTTCCATGTGAAGGGATTAAGGATAAGAAAGGGTGAGTGACTTTCCTAAGACCACACAGTCAATAAGTAACAAAATTGCAATCAGACCCCATTGGTGTTATTTGTTGGAGATTTATGCATGCCCATGTTTCCATCTTTCTTGTTTTAGAGGCTCCAACCAAACATGTGACCAGAATTTCAATATTTATCATTTTATAAATAAGCATTATAGCCAGGCGTGGTGGCGCACGCTTGTAATCCCAGTACTTGGGAGGCTGAGACCAGAGGATCCAGGTTCGTGGCCAGCCTCAGCTACTTAGTGAGGCCCTCCGCAACTTAGTGAGACCCTGTTTCAAAATAAAGGATAAAAACATAGGACTGGGGGTGTAGCTCGGAGGTAAAATGCCCCTGGGTTCAATCCCCAGTACCATAAAAATAAATAAATAAATAAATAAATAAATAAATAAATAAAAATAAGCATTATGGTCATTTCCAGTATTTTGCCTCTAGCACATCCTAGAGTCACAGTGGTCACCTTAGAGAATGGAGTGAGGACCCAGTGGGCGTGTGGGGACCGGGAAATGTTCTCCTTGTTGCCTGGGTGGTGGACACAGGCGTATGTAATAGTTTGGATTTAGAAGGTCTCCCTAGCCCTCTCGGAAACAAGGTGGCATGTTGGAAGCAGGGCTTGGTTGACAAGGAGGGGTCCCTGGGGGTGCGACCTCGGGGATGATGCGGTTCTTCCTCCCCCTGCTCACTCTCTCTGCTTCTGGATTCTGTGACGTGAGAGCGGAGCCCGGCGCTTGCTCGCTCTCTGCTTCCCACCGCGATGCCCTGAGCTCTGCAGATTTAACCCAGCCTGTCATGGACTGAACCCTGAAATCTCCAAAAATAAAACTGAGCAAATAAGCCGGGTGTGGTGGCGCACGCTTGTAATCCCAGTACTTGGGAGGCAGGGACTGGAGGATCCGGGTTCGTGGCCAGCCTCAGCTACTTAGTGAGGCCTTCCAAAACTTCGTGAGAACTGGTTTCAAAATAAAGGATAAAAAATAGGGCTGGGGGTGTAGCTCGGAAGCTCGGAGGTAGAATGCCCCTGGGTTCAATTCCCGGTACCGCAAAAAAAAAACAAACTGAGCAAATAAATCTTCTTTCCTCTAATTTGTGTGGTCAGGTCTTTTGGATTATAGCAACGAGAATGTTGAGTGTAAAGCATGTGTTCGTTTGGATAAATGCATGGAGCTGTGCACTTAGATTTATGTACTTTTTCTGTGTTCTGGTTAGAACGTGCTCCCTCCAAACAGCAGGCTTGAAACTGCGTGGCCAATGTGACAGTGTGACAGTGTGAAGAGGCGGGGTCTTCACGAGGTGATCAGGACTCAGTCCCTCACAAAAGAGGCCTCACGCCACATCGGGCTCGTGTCCCTCTCCCCTCCCCGTGTGAGGACACGGAGTTCCTTTCTTGGGAGTTTGTATAGGGGTGCAGTCTTAGAAGCAGAGAGCAGCCCTCTGCCAGCCCTGGCCCTGGACCTCCCAGCCCAGGACTGTCAGAAATAAATTTCTAGCTGGGTGTGGTGGCACACGCTTGTAATTCCAGTACTTGGGAGGCTGAGACAGGAGGATCGCAGGTTCACAGCCAGCCTCAGCTACTTAGTGAGGTCCTCTGCAACTTAGTGAGACCCTGTTTCAAAATAAAGAACAAAAAATTGGGCTGGGGGTGTAGCTCGGAGGTAGAATGCCCCTGGGTTCAATCCCCAGTACCACAAAAAAAGAAAGAAAGAAAGAAAGAAAGAGAAAGAAAGAAAGAAGAAAGAAAGAAAGAAAGAAAGAAAGAAAGAAAGAAAGAAAGAAAGAAATCTCTGCTCTTTATATAGTAGCCAGTCTCAAGTATTTTGGTAAAAGCAACACAAATCATTCTAAGACATGGATAAATGAATGGTTTTTTTGGGGGGAGGGTTTTTTTTTTTTTTTGCTGGGGACTGAACCCAGGGGCATTCTACCTCTTACCTACACCCACAGCCTTTTTTCTTTTATTTTTTATTTTGAGACAGGGTCTAAGTTGTCCAGGCTGGCCTCAAACTTGCAGTCCTACTGCCTCAGCCTCCCAAGTAATGGGATTACAGGCATGCACCACCACACCTGGCTGAACTTTTTTTTTATTATTAATGAGAGGAACAGGGCTGGCAGGGACGTGTCTATACATGTGCCTAGATGTGTCCCTGGCTCCTCCACACGGTTTCTGCAGGGTGCTCCCGGAAGGGGAGCTACTAGGGTGCGGGCCACCTTCAACTTCATTAGAGCTTGCTGGCTTGTGATTCAAAGGAGTGTGTGAGGAGTGCAGGAGTGTGTAGGGTGTGTACGGTGTAGGAGGGTGTATGGGGTGTGTGACGAAGCTGAGGTTCATTGAACAGGAGACCCCTGCTCCCCTCCCGTCTGACCTCTGTCCTGCCCCGCCCGGCCAGCCGTACCTCCTGGTGCCTCTCCAGGGTGGAGACAAAGGTCCTCTGGTAGCGCAGAAGCTGCAGGCGCTCCTGCACGTAGTTCCAGCCCAGCTCCTCGAAGCTGGCCGCCCGGTCCTTGCCCTGATGCCGGGGGTTCTGAAAGCCCGGAGAGTCTACCACCATGATAGAAGCCATGGAGAGATGGTGGGAGGAGAAGGATCTAGAACGAGAAGAGAGAGGCCCAGAGACAACTTAGAATCTGAGAACCCGGTGGTCCAAGCCTCCCGCTCCCCCGCGGCAGAAACAGAGAAACTGAGGCAGCACGCTAGGAGGCTTTAGAGATCCAGCAGATCTGGCTTCAAAACCAAGCTCCCCGCTTTACAGGCTGTGTGACCTCGGGCAGGTTACTTAACCTCTCTGAGCAGGATGAAAGTAAGGAGACTGATCCCAAGGGCTGTAGTAAGGACAAAAGGAGGTAAGGCAAAGAACGTGGCTCCCATAACGCATGGACACAGCCAACCTTCAGGAAATGAGACTTCTCTGCCAGGCCCAGCGTGGAGGAGTGACCAGCTTAAGGTCACCGGTCTAACTGGCTACAGAGCTGAGACCCTTCCCTTGCCTTCTCCAGTGGCCCATGAAACAAACTGATTTTGCTTAGTGGCCCCAAGGGCTGCTGGGAGATGGGATGTGACGGTGCTTCATAATGTACACTGGAAGTTGGTGCCTCACTAACGCACACTGGAAGTTGGTGCTTCATTAGCGCACACTGGAAGTTGGTGCCTCATTAACGCACATTGGAAGTTGGTGCCTCAATTACGCACACTGGAAGTTGGTGCCTCATTAATGCACCCTGGAAGTTTGCAGACTGGAAGTTCCTGCTCAGTGGGTGGTATTTGTTATTATCATCAGCAGCGTGATCAGCCATGGAGAGCCCTTAGTTTCAACCTTCGCTGTCCGGGCTCCTTGCTGAGGTTTTCTATCTAGCCAGTGGGGCCAGGAAGAGCAGAAACCACACAGACATGCGGGACAGAGAAGAGGAAGATGGAGTCGGCTCACCCTGGCCCTACACACACGCCCCCTAATGGTGGTGGCGGGTACCGCTGTCATCGATGCACCCATTGTACAGACACAAGCTCCCAGGAGCTGAGCCAGGAGCAGCGTCCGCCTGGGCTGGCTCCATCAGCTTCCTCTGCCTGCAGCTCCTCTCCCCCTCCTGCTGCCGCCTCCTCCCAGTGCACACGACCCCCTTGATTTCTAGATAATGAGTCTGCGGTCTCAGACGGTAATTACTCCAACAGCGACGGAGGGAGATGATACTGCGTCTGCGACAGCTCGGAGATCCCGGCCGCTCTGTTGCTATGCATCGGCCTCCTCGTCCCATTAACAGGATTCCAGAAGCCTAATTAGGTTCCCGCTCTCGGGAGGAGGGGGGCCTCCAGCCGCCTGTGCTCCCGCGGCCCTACTGGAGCGGCTGCGAGGGTTTGCAGGACGGGCTCAGAGCATAGCTCACCGTGAAGGACAAGGACGGAGCTTCCCGCTGCCCAGGGCTGTGCACATGCGCTTCAGAGGCCCACCCCAAAAGTCTACCCTGGTGGCTCCCTATTCCCAACAGGAAAAATTAGAAAAATGAACGATGAGAGCAATGTGCTGGACTGTTCCGGGGAAGCCCAAGGTGGGAGACGAGGGCGTAGCGCTTGCTGGGCCCCGTGCTCCGAGTCTTGATCACCTGTCTGTGTGATGGGCTGATGTGGGCAGGAGATGATACCAGGAGAATTAAATAATTACGGCATTCCCGTGGGCACCCGGACATTGTAAGCTTTTATTATTGGTATTTTTACAATCGCTAATAGAAGGTTATTTTTTTATTTATTTATTTACTTACTTATTTATTGCAGTACTGGGAATTGAACCCAGGGGAATTCTACCTCCAAGTTACACCCCCAGTCATATTTTTATTCTTTATTTTGAAACAGGATCTCACTAAGTTGCAGAGGGCCTCACTAAGTAGTTGAGGCTGGCCGCAAACCTGCAATCCTCCAGTCTCAGCCTCCCAAATACTGGGATTACAAGCGTGCACCACCACACCCGGCTAGAAGGTTGTTTAAATTCCTTCCTTCCTTCCTTCCTTCCTTCCTTCCTTCCTTCCTTTCTTTCTTTCTTTCTTTTACAGTACCGGGGATTGAACCCAGGGGCATTCTACCTCCAAGCTACACCCCAGCCCTATTTTTTTATTCTTTATTTTGAAACAGGGTCTCACTAAGTTGCGGAGGGCCTCACTAAGTAGCTGAAGCTGGCCAGGAACCCAGATCCTCCCGTCTCAGTCTCCCAGGTACTGGGATTACAAGCATGTGCCACCACGCCTGGCCCATTCCTTCTTTCTTTGAATCCTTACAAGGGCCCCAGGGACTAGAGCTGTCTTACAGTCGAGGAGAGGAAAGCCAGAGAGGTTAGCAGACTGGCAGGCATCACACAGCCAGTGGGAGGACAAAGCTGAATTTACGTCCAGCGGCACCCAGCTCAGAAACCCGCTGCCCCGCTCTGAAATAGCGCTCGGCACCCTGCCCACGCTGGACCGCCTTAGTGGACCTGCCAGAGGTCCACCCTGTGCCCGAGAAAGGCCACCGTTACCTGTTGATGAGTGCGACCAGGGCTGAGAAGAGCTCTTGGTAGAGACCCGAGGCCATCCCCTGCACACACTCCACGCCCGTCAGCTTCAGCCCTGGGGTCGAGAGAGAGGAACGAATCAGACCTGGCCCGGAGCCAAGCACGTCGCTACAGAGCACGGAGTCACCCGGCAGGGAAGAGCGCCCTTCCCCAGCTGCATCTCCCTGCTGCTGAGACGCCGCGCCCACGTTCTCAGGGAAGAGTTTAAGTGTCGTATCAGGACCTACGGGGTCTGCACGGCCTGGCCCCGCCTCCGCTCCAAACTGCTCCCGTGTTCAACCATCAGGACTCAATGTCACTGCTGGAGACGGGATCTGGGGTGACCCCAAGGCCCCTGTGTTGGTCCCCAGCCTGCAGTGTCACTGGGAGGTGGTGGGACCTGGGAGAGGGAGGGCCTAGTAGGAGGCTATAGGTCACTGGGGACTGGGAGAGTGGGACCCTGGTATCTTGCGCATGCGCTCTCTGTCTCTCTCTCTCTCTCTCTCTCTCTCTCTCTCTCCCCGCCCCCTTCCTGGCCATCATGAGGTGAGCAGCCTTCCCCGTGCACCCACCATGACATTCAGCTTCGTCACAGGCCCAAAAGAAATGGAGTCAAGGGACCATGACTGAACCCCCAAAACTGTGAGCCAAAGGAAACCTTTCTTCTTTTAAAATTGATTCCCTTGGTCACCTCCTTGGGAAAGCCTTCCTTGACTACCAGCACCGCCATTAGGCCAATTCCCAGTTTTATCCTGCTTTGAATACGCCAACTATGGCATCTTCTACTTGTGTAGTTATTTTATTGTCGCCTCCATGAGCTGGGAGTGCCCTGAAGGGAGGGACTTGTCTCTGAAGTTTGGGGCCTTTAAATCCCCAGTGCCTGTATCGTAGGAATACAGTAAATCTCGTTTAAATCCCCAGTGCCTGTATCAGGAATACAGTAAATGCTTCCATTTTCTGAAGGGAAACTTGGCAATTTTATACCAGAAGCTATAACACGTTCATATACCAGGACTTAATAATTTTACTCCTGGGCTTTTATTCTAATGAAATATTCCGAGAATCAAAGATATCCGGGTACATAGATTCTTCCAATTATTGATTAAATGGGCAAGAATAATCGCTTTCTTGAAACAACTTGAATGCCAACAATAGCAAATGGTTATAAGACGTGTCGCCCATGCATGGAAGGAATGCTCCAGGTCGGGCCTAGGAGGACACGGAGCAAGATTGGAAAGCAGCTGCCTACGACGTCAGGAGGGCCGGAGACGCTTACAAACCTGCAGTTACGGTGTGGGCGCAGTTGTGTTTAAACACATGCACATGCTTGTGTGCGTTCTGTTAAAACATTCGTCCTTGATGAGCGTGAACGGACCACACAGAGTGAGGAGTGTGTGTGCATGTGTGCGTGTGTGGGACAGATCACCCTTGAGTCTCAGTTCCATCTGCAGAATTTGAAGCACAATTTCCATACCTGCACACCAGTGCCAGGGGAAGGAGTTCAGGCACATTCCAGGCAGCCCACCGCAGCCCCGAGCATCCCTCCTTCAGCTCCACCCCACCCTGCTGTTGCTAGGCAACCCACAGCCTCCCAGCCTCTCTCCTCAGCCCGCAGGTCCCCTGCCTGCTCCGTCTCCCCTTGAGACCCTGGCCTGAGAGGTCGACTCAGACTCACAGAGATGTGTTCGCACGTGTCCATGCTTGTGTGTCGTGTGTATGTGCCCATGCGTGGATGTTGTGTGTGCCTCTGTGTGTCCACACATGTGCGTCATCGGTGCCTGCATGTTTGTGGTATGCACACATGCCCAGGCATGCTGTCATATGAATATTGTGTCATATGGACATAGTCACATGTCTGTGCATGTGTGTGATTGTGCATGTGTCTCTGCACGTGTGTAGGATGTGCATGTGTCCATGCGTGTGTCATGTATGCACACACCCGTGCATGTGTGTGGTTGTGCACGTGTCCCGGCACATGTGTCATATGTCCGTCCATGTGCTCTGCATGTGTGTGTGTCGTGAGCAGGTGTCCGTGTATGTTTCTCATGTGCATGCATGTATGTGTGTTGGGTGCATGTGCCTGTGCATGTGTGTGGTGTGTGTATGTGTCCAGGCAAGACATGTGTTCCCGTGTCTCTGTATGTGTGGCGTGTGTGCATGTGCCCATGCATGCGTGTGGAAGGGGCGTGTATGATGGGCATGATGTGTGCATGTGTCCGTGAATGTGCCATGTGTGCATGTGTGTAGTGTGTGTGCACGTGTGGTGTGTTCATGTGTCCATGTGTGTATGTCGTATGTATGTTCCCATACACGTGTGGTGTGTGCACATGTCCATGCATGTGTGTATGTGTCTCTGCATGTGTGTGGTGTGCTATGTCTGTGCGCGTGTCTGATGTGTGCATGTGTCTGTGCACGTGTGTCATGTGTGCACGTTCATGCATTGGTGTGGCACGTGCATGAGTCCATTCATTCGTGTGGTATGAGCGTGCATGCTGTTGTGTCTATGCACACATGTGCACATGTTTGGTGCATGGCTGTGCATGTGTGTGTGATCTGCACATGTGTGTTGTGCACATGTATTTGTGCATGTGTGTGCCCACATACGTGTGCTTTGCATGCCTGTGTGTTAGAGAAGGGGCGAGCAGGCCGCAGCTCCCTGGAGAGCACGGATGTGGCAGGCAGCATGAAAAGCCGGCGGAGCCCACGTTCCTTCAGCCACCCAGCTGAAGTCCCTGAGGAAGGAGGCAGCTCCGAGGATCCCGGGGAGCCCTATGCAATGCACCCCAAAGACCACAGCCCTGAACAGCTGCCGCCCCATCGCAAGCATTGCTGTCTGAAGGGCAGCGGCTCTCGCGTCTCAGAGGCCCTGCAGACCGAGGGCTAAGAGGTCGTACCCTCTCCTCCGGCAGCGGCACTGGCAGCCGAGGCTGCAGCCCTGGGGCTGCACAGAGCGGCCTTGCAGGTGCAGGACCCCGCCCTCCGCCTCTCCCCATGTCAGTGAGAGGCACCCACACTCCTCCCGCGGCTCAGGCCCAAATCCTAGAAGCCATCCCCGGCCCCTCTGTCCCCTCAGCTCACGCTGTCCCCTCAAGTAGCAACGGGACGCAGCATCTGCCCCCTCTGTCTCTCGCCGTCACTACTCTCCTCTCACTCGGTGGCTTCTAGCTGCGCCCACAGGGTCTCCCTTCCCTCCCGCATTCCCAGCCTCCATCCAGGCTGAGCTTTATAAGGAATGAGTCAAACCAGGCCCACCTACAGAAACCACTCCCAGCTTCCCATCCGTCTGAGAACAAAATCCTGGTTTGCAAACCTCTTGGGAGCCGATCCTGTTCGAGAACCTTCTTTCCTGCCATCCTCCCACCGCTCAGAGCCATCCGTCCCTCCTTGTTGCGAGAGCATCAGCCCTCGGCGCTGCCCGCCGTGTCCCCCCAGCACAGGGCCCGCTCCTGGCACTCAGCGGCCTCTGACCACTGGACACGGTAACTGCCTGACCATAGGCACCCAGGTAGGAACCTGACATTTCCACCACAGTGGCTCCCCCTGCGCCCGGCGCCAGTGCGTGTAGTAGGGCTACACTAAATCCTCAACGAATGAGCTAAAGAACGCCGGTGCACCCCAGCACGGGCCCCGGGACCCCCGGCCATGCAGAAGCGGCACCCCGGTACCTGAGCTGCTCTCCTCCAGCTCCCGTCGCTTCGGCCCGGACCGCACTTGCTCGATGATCTGCCGCAGGTGGTGCTTGAAGGTGGCCGTGTTCAGCTCCTCGTACTCACAGCCCAGCGCCTCCGCTGCATGGCTGGCCCACTCGAACCGCATGAACCGTTTCCGACCCACTAAAAAAGGGACGAGGAAGGGGCATGGCGGTGGGACTCGGGCATGGGGAGGCCGGAGAGGACCCGACAGCATGGCGCCACCTTCTCAGCCTCCCGGCCGATGCTCACTGAGGACAGAGCGCCCAGCCTGGGTCCCGCGGGTTCAGCCCCTAGCTGGGGCTCGGGTGTCTCAGAGGCACGCGGAGCCCACGTCCTCAGACTCTCGTGGGTCACTTTTTTAAAAAATGTTTTTTGTATTTTGTGTGTGTGTGTGTGGTGTGTGTGTGGTACTGGGGATTGAATACAGGGGCATTCTACCTCCAAGCTACTCCCCCAGCCCCATTTTTTATTCTTTATTTTGAAACAGGGTGTCACTAAGTTGCGAAGGGCCTCACTAAGTAGCTGAGGCTGGCCGCGAACCCAGATCCTCCTGTCTCAGCCTCCAAGTACTGGGATGACAAGTGTGTGCCACACGCCTGGCTCTCATGGGTCACTTTTCCAAAGCAATTCAAAATATCATGGGGCGCCCTCTGAGTGTGGAATAGGGGAATGGTCAGCAAAGTGTAATGCAGGTGTGCGTTTATCCCTCCATCCACCCCACCGCCCGCCCAGCCACAGGTCAGCCATGGAACCCGCCGCCCCTGTGTTCAATGGGGACTTATTGGGCACCTCCTAGGTGACGGGCGCTCTGGGAGCCACTGGAAAATCAGAGATGAGCAGGACAGACAGAGCGACTGTCCTCCTGGAGCTTAGAGTCCACGAAGGAGCGAAACGATGAGCAAGTAAACAAACAGGTAAATCAGATACTCTCGGGTGATAAAATTATAAAGCCCCCCCACACACACACGCACACTGCAAAGAGAAATGGAGGCGGTCATTAGCAATCCATGATGACCATGAAGAGGTGGAAATTGAACTGGTAAGGGGAGAAGGAGCTGGGAAAGGTAAGAAGGAGCTGGTCATATAAAGAATCGGGGGAGGGATTTCGAGAGAGTCAGAGGCGATGCAAAGGCCCTGAGGCAGAAATGAGCATGATATGTTAGAGAAACACCTAGAAGGCCGGTGTGGCTGAGGTTGAAGAAGCCAGAGGGAGCTACGGAGGGTTATAAGACCATCTTGAATTAGCAACAAAGATTTTGTGCAGCATGGAGGATGCTTACATAGAACATTAAGTGAAAAGCGGACTAGAAAACTATACCATAGGATGTTGGTAAAGTTGATCATTTAAACTGCTGCTAAAATAATAAAAAGGGAAATGTAGCCAAATATTCACCACAGCTGCATAAGGAGCTTGGCTACTTTCCAAATTTTCTATAATGGATGTGTGCACTAATTTTGTAACCCAATAAAAACTAATGATTGATTCAAACAAGTAACAATGTTATCCTTTAAAAAAAGTTCTCCCCTCTCTTATCTGCCCATAAATGTGTTTCCTTCTTTGAAATATGAATAACAGCTTCCAGTGGGGATTTCTCAGTCTGACCCAAGGAGACTGTGAGGGCCCAGTTCTTCAAGAAAACATCCTGAGGGATCCGCCTGGCTTAGGGCAAACCTGGAAATTCAGGAGAAAGATTTTATCTGAAACTTCAACACTGCCCAGGGAGGAAGGGCTCTGGCCCTGTCACGGAGGTATCACAAATAACCACTGCTTATTGGAGTCCTCCAATACACCGGCTACTTATCATTGGTCACCATGATAGCATCGATTGTAACCCTCATTTTATAGATCATGTCTGTTTTATTGATGATGAAACAGAGACTTTGAGAAATAATATGGATAATCAAAAAGTCTTTCTAGCCAGGCGTGGTGGCGCACACCTATAATCCCAGTACTTGGGAGGCTGAGACAGGAGGATCACAGGTTCAAGACCAGCCTCAGCAACTTAGTGAGACTCTCGGCAACCTAGTGAGACCCTGTTTCAAAACAAAAACTAAAACAAAAGGGCCGGTGGTGTAGCTCAGAGGTAGAATGCCCCCGAGTTCAATCCCCAGTACCACGGAAGAAAGTCTTTCTAATTTCAAAGATGATAGAGATGGTGGTGATAGTGATGATAATGGAGATGGCGATCATAGTGATGATGATGATGGTGGTGATGGTGATGGTGATGATGATGATGGTTGATGGTGATGGTGGTAGTGATGGTGGTGATGGTGATGGTGATGTTGATGGTGATGATGATGATGTTTGAAGTTGATGATGGTGGTGATGGTGGTGGTGATGATGATGGTTGATGGTGATGGTGGTAGTGATGGTGGTGATGGTAGGATGACAGTGGTGGTAATGGTCATGGTGGTGGTGATGATGGTGATGGTGATGGTGATGATGGTACTGAGGACAGTGATGGTAATGGTGATGGTCATGGTGGTGATGATGATGGTGATGGTGATGGTGATGTTGGTGATGGTGATGGTGATGATGGTGATGGTGATGATGGTAATGATGACCAGTGATGGTGATGATGATGATGGTGATGATGGTGATGATGGTGATGGTGGTGATGGTGATGAGGGTGATGGTGATGATGATGATGGTGGTGATGATTGTGATGGTAGTGGTGGTGGTGGTGATGGTCATGGTGGTGATGGTGGTAATGATGATGGTAATGGTGGTGATGGTGATGATAGTGATGGTGATAATGATTGTGATGGTAATGAGGGTTGTGATGGTGATGGTGGTGATGGTGGTGATGATGGTGGTGGTGGTGGTGATGATAGTGATGGTGATAATGATTGTGATGGTGATGATGATGGTAATGATGGTTGTGATGATGATGGTGGTGATGATGGTAATGGTGATGCTGGTGGTGATGGTGATGGTGATAATGATTGTGAGAGGGATAATGGTCATGGTCATGGTGGTGGTCATGGTGGTGATGATGATGGTGGTAATGATGATGGTGATGGTGGTGGTGGTGATGATAGTGATGGTGATAATGATTGTGATGGTGATGATGATGGTAATGATGGTTGTGATGGTGATGATGGTGACATCACTGACTGATGAGGCGGTGATGAGGGTGGCATTAAGGATGATGGTAACAGTTGAAATACATTGACGTTACTTTATTCAATATGGCGTCTCCGCTCAGCTCATGGCTTTTGGAGCTAGAGGATCCGTGCTAGAGTTCCATGTGTGAGGCATGGAAGAAGCTCCATACGTGTTAGTCCCAATTATTGATTATTATTACTAAATCTTCCCCAAAGTCTTAAAAAGCACCATTACCTTTTATACGTTATAGATGAGAAAACCAACTCAGAGGAGACACCATAAAAATAGGCTGCACCTAAACGAGATAACTACTCTTTTACCCAAATCAGTCTTTCAAATATCAACAGTAGGAAATGTGTCATATTCTGTGACCCCTAGATATACTTTCTTTTAGCTGGACCCGCTTATCTCTTTTTCTTAAATAAATACATTGTACAAGGAAATGTTACTGCTCTATCTTAAATGAGAATCCATTATCACCTGTCCCAATAGAAAGTAGAAATAAATACAATACGAACACCAAAATGTCATTAGATTCTAATTAGATACGTTACCTGCCGGCCGGCGGTCTGCTCCTCTTTGTTAGAAAGGAGATTAGCAAGTAATAGCAGGAGACCTGACAGGGGATTACCAGAACCAGACTCGCCTCTGCCCAGGTGAGGCTGACAGGGAACCAAACGGGAGACGACATTCCGGGTGAGTGTTCCCTGACCCTCTCCTGACCCGCCACCCTCCATGGCTGCTCTCTGAAATAAGAGTCCCCAACATCCCCACTGCGGCGACATTCCTGGCCTCAGCAAGCTGGGGAAATCATGAAGGGAACCGGCGATTGCTATTTCTAAAATGTGAAGCAGTAGCTGGGCATGTGGCGCACGCTTGTCATCCCAGTACTTGGGAGGCCGAGACCGGAGGATCGCAGGTTCGCGGCCAGCCTCAGCTACTTAGTGAGGCCCTCCGCAACTTAGTGAGACCCTGTTTCAAAATAAAGAATAAAAAATAGGGCTGGGGGTGTAGCTTGGAGGTAGAATGCCCCGGGGTTCCATCCCCAGCATCATAAAATAAATAAATGTGGAGTAGTGAATGGGCCGGTGGACTCTGGCCCTGCCTGACTTGAGAGGCGTCTCCAGATGCAGCCGAGCCACATCCTGCTGGTGAAGTCGAGGTGGTACCCAGGGAGCCTGGCCAGGGACGTGCCTCCTCTGCTCCCAGCTCCTCCAAGGCTGCCTGGCGCACACAACCCAACCCTATGGATCCCTCTATCTTGGCTCAGATGTGGGCAGTGGCCAAAGTCCTCCAGAGGGAGGCCGAGAACTGGACGCCCCACCTGCGGTGAGGCGAAATGAGTATCGACAGGAACAGGAGCATTAGCCAAACGCGATGTGGGTCTGATTCCCATGTCGCCATCCCAGCTGTGAATCTTTCAGCCGGTGGTACAGTCTTCATGAGACTTAGTTTCCTCATCTGTTAAATGGGATCATAAAACCCCCAACCCCACTTTACAGGGTGGCAAGGCCTGGGTGAGGCGGGTACAGCACGATGCCCGCCCCGGAGAAGGGACACGATACATTCAATTCCCTTCTCCAGGTGCAAAAGCAAGGCGGGCATGCTCTGTGCTGAACGGGATTGCCCGTCTTGGCAGTTACAGGACGCGCCTGCAGCTCTGTGCACCCGCAGCTTCGGGACAGACCAATGGGCGTCGTGCTGGGGGCGCTTGGAATGTGCGCACATCCGGGGATCCTGAGATGATGGGGTAGCCTCTCCACTGAAAGGAAGACACAGGGTGGCTCATCCTGCCACCGACCTATTGAGAGTCAGAAGTGGGATTACCATCATCGTCCCCAGCACGCCACCGAGGTCGGGGGTTCCAGCGCCCCAGGGAGGAGGGACGGGCGTGGGCATATTTGGCTCCTCCCTCCAGGAAAGCCATCGTTTAACTAGTGAGGACAGCGTGGACCACTGCGCAGGACTCAGGGGCCAAGCACTGGGCTGCCCCCCATGCCTACTCTCAAACAACCGCTCCAAGACGGCTGGGTGCAGCTCCGTGGCAGAGTGCTTGCCCAGCATGCACAAGGCCCTGGGTTCCATCTCCAGCACCGCACGAATGTGCACACGCACACACACACACACACACACACACACACACACAATAAAAGAACCTCCAAGAGAAGGCCTAGCTCAGGAAGCCCCTCAGCAAGGTCACGTTTCCCCTGAGTGAGAGATCCGCGCTTCTCCCAGGTGGGCCGACCCCGGCTCCCTGCAGCAGCCGCCCCGCCGTCTGCCTCCTTCCCTGGAAGAGCAGAGACGCGGGTGGCCATCGCTTTGCTCCCAGCTCCTGGATTAGACCTGACACCAAGAAGACGCTGTGAGCCTTTGTGAAGCAAGAGATCCAATGCACAGCCAGTTCACATAGCCCGCTCTCCTTCCTCGCTCCTCCCTGATGTGGAAAAGAGACCCCCTGAACTCCCCGCTCCCCCACAGAGCCCGCCATCTGACCCTCGGCTCTCCATCAAGCCCCAGCAGGGAAAGATGGAGCAGAAGATACATCGGAGTGAGACAGGCAGAGAGAAATGGACAGGACGGAACCAGTCCCCCAGAGGGACCGCGGACCCCGAGGGCTGTGCGCCTCCCCACCTGCTCCACAGGGGATCGCTTCTCGCCACCGGCCAGGAGGCAAGGAGGCGGGGACCGGGTGGCCCCAGAGCTAAGTGCAGAGCGCGTGTCCGGCGCGGGTGTTTGGTTGCCAGTAAAAAACAGCGGGTGGACACAGTTTCTGCCTTCCTTCCCCCTCCCCTCCCGGTGCGTCCTGGGGTCTCCTCCACATATACCTGCTCCCAGCCTCTGCACCCCCCTAAAGGGCCAAGGCTGAGAGCCTCAGAGACGGGGTCACCAAGCAAGACCACACTTTGAAAGGTTCGATTTGGTTTCCCCTTCAATTATGAAACCCAAGGGAAGGGACTTTGGAAGATGGACAACGCCTCTGCCTGTCTGTCTGCCTGTCTGTCTGTGTCTGTCTGTCTGTCTGTCTGTCTCTCTGCCTCTCGGTCTGTTCCCCTGAGATCATGTGCATGCCCGAAGTGGGAAGGGGGTCTAGCCAAGGTTCTCCAAGGTGGGGCCATGTCAGTGACTCTTGGGAGAGAACAGAAGGGGGTGCAGGGCAGACTGACCACACAACTGGGGACCAGAGTCCCCCCAAAGTGCTTCTCACCGTGGACACGCTGCAGAGCGTTCATTGAGCGTCATCAGGGGGAAAAAATGACTCCTGAGTCATATCAATTCGGTCGAGCTTTGGTTAAATAAGTTTCCTAACTGCAGGACTTCCCAGAGCCTTTAAAATGGCACTGGTGAATCTCTGAGACGGGGAGGGTCTGTTCAGACTTGATGGGCGTCAGGATACTCACACAGTCTCCTGCAGCACGAATGTCCCGTGAGGCTCTGGCCTCACTGGAGGAGCCCTCGCCCGCCCAGGTGTCTCTGAGACAATCATGTCACCTGAGTCACCTCGCTGGGAAGAGGCAGGCTGGCGTTTGAACACAGAGGACGAAGGAGAAACAAGAGAGCGAATAATGAAAGAGAGAGGGAAAGGAATGTGACCCTGTGATGCTCGAATCCACCTGCCAAGGCAGGATTTTTCCCTTTTTGCTCAATACGGAGAGAGAGAAATCGCATCGCTGGTTTTGCCCGTGCAGCATGAGTTCAATTGCTATCAATTACTTTGGCCTCCTGCATTTATTAATAACCAAGTTACTCCTCCTTCCAACAATAGCTGCGCTGTTGCTGAATTACTCAACATTATGGGACTTATTTATAATGCTGGCGCATCTGCTCCGCATTTCCTCACACAGAGATTTACAATTCCGAGGCCTGTGAAGACAGAGACCACCTGCAGGGAAGAGATAAGCCCAGAGGCTGTCGCTGCCGCTGCAAGAAAAGACAGCGCCCTGGCAACTCAGCGCCTGGGTTTAAATCCCACCCCTGCCACTTAAAGCCAAGTGAGGTTGGGGAAGTCAGGTCCACTTGGAGCCTCAGTCTTCTCTTCTGCAAAATGGGAATAATGATGGAGAGGCTCTACCTGTGGACTGCATGTGAAGATCCGTGACGTTTTATGGGCGGGGCATTCAGCACAGGCGCAGCTCCCTGGGTGTCGACTTTATTGTGGTCTCCTTTTGAGACTTCCACACTTGCGCATGGCACAGGGTCAAAAAGAGAAACCTCAATAGCAAAGGAACGGCAGCCATGGCTTTCTGTGCAGGGGCATCCAGCAAAGTTCTGTTCTTGGGACCTGGACGCCAGAACTTCAAGTCCCTCCCTGCTTCTAGTGGCTTCTGCCTGGTCTTGCTGTTCTCCGGTGCCACGCAGCCCTGCAACCTGCAACCTGGACATATCCCTCCACCTGCCTGGCTTGGAGAAAGTTGCCCACCTGCCCCGGGGGCTGTGCTTCTGCACACTCATGCTCCCTCTAAGGCCTGAGCAAGGGGCCATCTGCACACTGCTGCCGGCTGATTCACCATTCAGCAGGAATGACTGTCCATGCCCAACAGCCGGACAGCCGGCACTAGACCACACCCAGTGTTCTGGGACTAAGAGCAGGTATTCTGGGGAAATCAGGTTCTGTGGGCAGATCCCGTGAGGCAACCTGAGACCAGACTCAGCACGTTGACTTTCTTGCAGGACTTGTCAGAACCTTGACGGAGTCACCATGTGATGGGAATTTCAAGAAGGAAGATGGAGTGAGGATATCTCCCAAATTAATTTGATCAAGAAGCCAGGGGAAAGGCTGTCGAGGCCTGTCTGGGGCGGTGAGGGGTGGTGGAAAGAGGTGGATGCTGGGGGTTCAAATATAGCTTCAGTCTGGCTGGGCGATGTGAAACAGGAGGCGCCCCCTCTCTGAGCCCCAGGTTCCTTACCTGTGAAACAGGGCGACTCCTTTCCTCCAGTCACTTCAGAGATGAAAGGAGACACTGGATGTGAGCTGCCCTGGGCGTGTCCCTAAGCAGATGGCCCGCGCAGAGTGGAGACCCAGCCGGCCCGTGTCACGCCGGGCGATTGCAGGAGCAAAGGTACCAGCTGGGACTGACAGCAGACCCAAGAGTGACTTGCCGAGGTCACAGGCTACCAAGGCAGAGGCCAGCATGCAGCCCGCACCTGGCTGGCCCCCGTCTCAAGCTCTCTCCACATCCAAGTATCCTCACTGGGCAGATGAGTGGGGGTCACTCAATCCACCCAGCTGCCCCCCACAAGGCTGCATCCTGAGGCTTGGGACAGTCAGTCGCCACCAGTGTCCTCAGCCCTCACCAATCCCTCACCTGCACTGAGCACGTGACCTGAGAACACAGCACCCTCACAAAAGATGGCACTCATCCAGTTACCGATGACCCCGAGGGCCCAGCAACCCGATGTGGTGCAGAGTGAGGGCGCAGGCTGAGGAGACGGGCCCATTCGTCCAAAGTTGGGCTCCTGCCCTTCCTACGTCCATGAGCTGAGGGGACTCCCCTCACTTCCCGGAACCCCTATTCATTCATCTGTGCAATGGGAATCACCTACAGCATAGGGTTATGAGGATTCAATGGGATGAATCACACTTAGCAGAGAATGAATTCTGAGTACTAGAGCTAGCAAGTCCATCCTCATCACCATCACCATCATCACCACCATCATCACTATCACCACCATCATCATCAACATCAATACCATCACCATCAGCATCACCACCATCACTATCACCACCATCATCACCACCACCACCATCATCATCACCATCACCACCATCATCATCACCACCA
>PVJS01017811.1:0-10388 GCA_004027185.1 Glis glis | reverse complement strand
TGATGATCTAGGCTCAAGGGGAGCCCCAGAGAGCACCTAGTCCCCCGCACTGGGCAGGCCCTTTCCCCCGCTGAGCCTCGGTTCCCTTATCTATAAACGGGGTATGTGGGATTGTTGAAATGGCTGAAGCTCTTAGAGTAGGGCCTGGAGCATGGGAGCCTTGTGTGCTTATCACCTGCCACTGTTGTTGAGGGGACAGATGCTATGAAAGGAGGGCTTTCAGGAGCTACCCAGCAACACAGGGGGCTGGCCACTCTGAAGTCCAGTGCCCCTGGGTGCCAACGCCCCCACGCCATCTTCACAAGGCAGGGGCGGCTCGTGCACTCTCTTCCAGCCTCAGCCACATTGGGGAGTACATTCCCCCCCCCAAATTCTAATTGTTTACATCCCAGAGCAGCCATTCCAGCTTAATGAATGAATTCAATATGTTCAGAAAATGCAGAATAAATCCTTGCCCGTGGCCCGGAATAGGCCTGGCTGCACCAGCTGTCAGGCAGGGAGCTGAGCCACCAGCTGGCACAGGGCAGAGGATGCTCAGCCGGGGCCATAAAAAGGCACGGGGGCAGCATGAGGCATGGAGAAGACAGGCCTTGGGGCTGCGGGGCCCAAGGACAGAGCAATGAAATCTCCCGGGTGCCAGGCCACACGGTCACATGCTCCTAACCAGAGCCCCACTGCAGGTGACGATATTAGTGTAGGGACTCTGAGTTGGTACCTTATGGAGGGGCATACACAGGCCCCCACTGTGCATGGAAACATGAGTCCCCAAGCCTCCCCTGTGGGCTCGGCCACCAAGACTCTGCTGCCCAGAACACCTCCCCTTGCTTCTTCTGGTTTTGAAGACAAGTGTTATAGTTTATGTTACAGCAATGCACAATGTCAAGTCCCCGATCTGGATGTATGCTACAGCTATAAACAATGCCATGGCTGGGGGACACTGGGCAGGGGCTCATGCGACTCTTAAATACGGGTTTTTTTCAACTTCTTGTAAGTCTATGGTTACTTCAAATCAAAAGTTCAAGAAAAAAAATGGAGCTGGAGTGTGTGGCTCAGTGGCAGAGAGCTTGCCCAGCATGCACAAGGCCCTGGGCTCCATCAAAAGAGGCACAGAACAAATTCAATACGATTGCAAGAAAGAAAGTAGCTTGGCTTGGGGATACTGTAAAGGTGTATACAATTGTTCAAATTCAAAGTATGCAAGACAGAGAGGGAAGTCTAGTGCAAACCAGGGGCTTCAGCTAACCACAATGTATCGATATGAGTCTGTTTATTGTAACAAATGTATCACATGGAATGTTAATAATAGGGGCCCTGGGGAAACGGAATATGTGGGAAACTCTACCTTCTGCTTGTTTTTTTTTAATAAAACTGAAACGGCTCCAAATTTTAGTCTATTAATATTTTTAAAAAGCATGGAGAAGCTGTAATCCCAGTACTTGGGAGGCTGAGAGAGGAGGATTGCAGGTTCAAGGCCAGCCTCAACAACCTAGTGAGACCCTGTTTCACAACAAAAAATTTTAAAAAAGGACTAGAGGTGTAGCTGGGAGGTAGAATGCCCCTGGGTTTAATCCCTAGTACAAAAAAAAAAATCATTAAGGATACACCCCTAACCCTTAACAGTGGTTGCCTTTAAGGGCGGTGGAATTTGGGGTGTGAGAAGGAACTTTCTTTTTCTTTTTTTAACTCTATATTCATTTGTACTGTTTCCATTTTGTATAGAATGGCCCGAAGGTGGTACTTAGCACCTGCTTTAAAGCAATAGGCATGAGATGTATTCCGCAGCGTGCTTGAACGTCTGGGGACCCTGTTTCGTGTCAGTGGCATCGCCGTGTCCTTCATAATTGACCTTGGCACTCAAGAGTCTTGCCCCAGCGTGACAGCGTCCGGCCACCTCCTCCACCCCAGAAGGACAAGGCCCTTGCGGCTGAGGGGGGCATCCCTGCGGAGGGTGCGATGCCGGGCCCAAGTGACAGCCCATTTATTCAGGAGCTGACATCGTCCTAATGCCAGGTGGCTGAAGGGCGGCCCTCCTCATCGCCCCGTTCCCAGGCCCCTCCTGGCTTATATATGGAGCCGGAGCACTGGGGCAAGCGGGGCTCTATGAGCTCTGCAATGCCATGATTTATAATAGCTAAGACTTACTTAGACGTCTAAAAGCCCCCAGCACGCCGCGTCTCAGCTCCTCTGTGCGGCAGAACATGTAAGTCACCGCTCTTTGCAGTCCCATGTACAGGCAGGGAAACCGAGTCTGGGAACACTTAAGTTACTGCTCAAGGCCGCCATGGTCAAGCATGCCACACTGACCCCTCCATGCTCCATGTTCTAGAAACTTTCTGCCTCCCGTCCAGGGTGGAGTGTACCTGCCTCCACCCTGGCAGCTCACAACCAGTAGATCTGGCAGATGTGACCGCGTTCAGCAAAAGAGACGCAGCCTCCACTAAAACCTGAGCTCAGGGCCCCAGAGCCGCCATGACAGGAGGAAGCTCAACTAGTCCGGTGGAGGCCAGAGGCCGGGTAATGCCAAGAGGGGGAAATGCCCAGAAGCGCTGGACAGCTCTGATCCCCACGTCTCTGCATCAGCCCCCCATCTGGTGGCAACCATGTGAGATACCACAAGTCAGACCACCTGGCCCAGCCCTCCCACACTGCGGGAGCCCCAAAGTTGTGGGAACTAGTAAAGGACTATTCTTTACGCCACGGGGTTTGGCTGGTCTATGGCTGGCAGGTGCTAGAACCCTCACTTCAACTTCAGCCCAGGTCTGTATCACAGGACTGTGCTCTAACCACTGCCCTGCACTGCCCTCGCCCCTTAGGACCTTCTGCCAAGCTGCAGAAAGAGCACTGGATCTAGAGTCCGGAACTGGATTCTGATTCTGAACCTGTGGCACACTGCACAGAACTTTGATCGTGTACCCATGGGAAAGAAGTGTTACAATTCACAGGTGCCAATTCTTCGAGCACTTAACAATCCCACCCTGCCCACCCCACAGGGGGCCGGCGACAATGACCCTTTGCAAGGAAAAGAGAGTTAGGGCTGGACGAACACACCTGCTACGTGCTGGGTGCTGTGTTCATTGTGCGGCTGTGGACAGAGGGAAGGTAAGTGGGTTGTTATTTTATAGATGCTGAAGCTGAGGCCCAGAGAGGTCACGAGTCACTTGCACGGGGTAAGTCACACAGCCTGGAGCTCAGAGAGTGGGGAGAGACCCGGACTCAAAGGCGGCTCCGTGCAGCCCCAGGGCCCCAGCTTATCTTTCTCCTGACTCTCAAGTAAGTGCTCCGCAGAGCACCCACTCACTGCCATTCCAAACACGCAGGCACTGGCTTCTTTTTCCATCGGCCACTTTTTGCCAAAGGAGAGAAACGCTATTTTGGATAACTATTGTCTAACAGCTGCAGTGGGATAGCCCGAGCTGCGAGCCTCCGTGAACAGCAAAGCAACCACAGTGTGGAATCACCGGCGTGTTCCGCCTGCTGTGTGGCCACGGCCCTCACAGCCCCTACCCACTGCTTCCAAGGGACCCTCGGCAACAGCCTGGAGACAGGAAGGAGGTGGGACCCTGTGTAGAAGGATGGAGGTGTGCAGCCACTCTGTCACCATGAGAGCAGGCTGTCCAAGATCCTAAGGCCAGCTGTGCACACGGCCTCTTCAAACATGTCTCTCTGCCATGAACAAAGTCTAGCAGGCCCCTGGCCAGCCAGGGGGCGGGGGGGGTTGCTTAGAGCTGGGCAGGAGGGGATACCACGGGAGCAGAATGATTCTTTTTTTTTTTTTTGGTACTAGGGATTGAACCCAGGGGCATTCTACTTCCAAGCTACACCCCCAGCCCTATTTTTTATTCTTTATTTTGAAACAGGGTCTCACTAAGTTGCAAAGGCCTCACTAAGTAGCTGAGGCTGGCCACGAACCCGGATCCTCCTGTCTCAGCCTCCCAAGCACTGGGATGACAAGCGTGCACCACCACGCCTGGCGTGCAGAATGATTCTGACTCAGTGCCGGCCGTGGGTGGGCTGTCCTGCCTGGTCCCTCCCTGCCCCGTCCCCTGAGGAGGGGAGGATGCTTGCTATGCTGGCGTCCCCCTCCTCGCTTCGGTGCCGGGGCAGCCTCCCCCCCTCTGCAGTCACTGAGATGATGTGTCAGTCAACAAATATTTACTGAGCATGCACGACATGCAGGGCTCACGGCCAGGTCCTGGCGTGCAGCGATGAACGAGGCAGACGGGGTCTCTGTACTCGGTTACGGGTGATCATTAATCCAGTAATCAATAATCCCGCGTGAAAAGGAAAGGGGGCCAGACGCTGCTCTGAGATCCGAGCAGGGAAATCGGGGAGGTTTGGAGAGAGTGAAGGGTCAGACAGACATGTGGTAGAGAAGCCAGGATCAAGGGAGAGGAACCCAGACCCCTGCCGCAGCGTCCCGAGGCGCCACTAGGTGGCAGCAGCACACTCAGGCCCAAGAAGAGGGTGGGGACCCAGCCAGTCTGGAATCGCCTTGGGTATAGCCCAGAAACACTCAGCTAAGAACAGCGGCTTCCCCGCTGCCAGGAAGCGCACGGGCTGGCGGGAAGGCAGTTGCCCTGGGCAACCCAGAAGCCAGCACAGAGGGGCTCACCCGAGCTCCCCACTCCTGGGCCAAAGACAACCCCCTGAGCCAGGGAGAATGGCTTAGAATTCAGGCGCTTTCTTTCAAAGAGATGTCCCCGACTATGGGGACAGTGGGGAAAAGGGTCTCCGTCTCTATGCAGAGGCTGAGAACCCTGGGGTCAGGCAGCCCTGACACGCCTGGCTGTGTGCCCCCAGGCAAGTCTCTTTGCCTCTCTGGGCCACAGCGGTTCCATCTGAACACAAGACAGACAGAGTCCCACCTTGGGTGGTTGTTGCGACTAGTTATTCAGGTCCTGAATTCGCACATCTAACACAGAAAGTGCCACGACCGTGGAGCTCCTGCCCCCTTGAAGCCCGGGGTCTCTGCAGGGGACAGATGAGGGCCCTGGGCAGGCATGGGGACAGAGCCACGCTGTGGTCTGGATCTGTCTAAAAAAGGCCATGCTGGTGGCTGGACAGGGAGACTACAGGAGGTTCAAAACAGAAATCAAAGTGTGCAGGGTGTGGTGGTGCACGCCTCGAACCCAGTACTTGGGAGGCTAAGACAGGAGGATCACAGGTTTGAGGCCAGCCTCAACAACTTAGCAAAGCTCTCAGCAACTTAGCAAGACCCATAAAATAGGGTCGGGCGTGTAGCTAAGAGGTAGAACACCCCTGGGTTCAATCCCCAGCAACACAGACACACAGACACACAGACACACACACACACACACACACACACACACACACACACACTCCTCTGCTTTAACCAGCAGTGGGTAGACACAGCACGTACTTCGGGGTGTGTGTGTGTGTGTGTGTGTACACATGTGTGTGAGTGTGGTTTCAATACAACAAGAGGTGAGACATTTCCTGTCATAGGCTGAGGTCAGACACCCACCCGATGAGAGTTCATAGTTGGGAGGAGGGGGCTGGGGGGCAGACGGCCGGAACACGGAAGGGCTGGTCTCTTTCTAGGCGGGATGGCGGGGAAGCTGCATGGACGCGGCTCCCTCTCCACTCCCCACAGAAGGCGGGAAGCCCGGGCTGCGGGGTCCCCTCCATGTCTCCCCCACCGGCTGTTCCAGAGTCGGATCCTTTGGGATCCACCAGTCCCGGGAAGCGGAGTTGCCCCCTGAAACTGCGAGGGATTCTGGGAATTACCATACTCGAGGAGTGGTCCTGAGAACGCATGAATTTATTCCGGATCCATTGGAAATCGGGGGGCCCAGGGCTTGCAGCTGGCATCCAAAGTGGGGGCGTCCTGATGGGCTGAGCCCTCACTGTGGGGTCTGCAGGGAGTTAGGGTCAGAACCGAGTTGCACCGCAGGACAAGGTGCTGGGAGGGACAAGGTGCAGTCCCTAAAGGTGGGCTCAGAGCTCAGGGGGGACCTGGGTCCAAATCCCATCTCTTGCTTTCACTGCGTGTCCTGAGGAATAGAGATCAACCTCTCTGGTGAGCCTTGCTCAGCCTTGTCCTCTGACAAACAGGCATTCTAATACCTCTCGCTCCTTCCAGGCTGTTCCAAAGATGCAGTAACATCACCCTGTCTATAAACTCTCGGCACCAGCGTCCCAGGAAAATGAGAACAACACAAACCTCTCTCTGATATACCAGCTGTGTGACGCCAGGTAAGTGGCATGCCTTCTCTGAGCCCGTTTCTGCACCAATACAACGGATATGGAGACGACTGAGCATGCCTGCGGTCCTCTATCATGCACCAACTCTCACGCGCCACACCTTTTTTCCTGGACTCTGAGTCCTCACAAGAAGCCTACAAAGCGGATACCACCATGAGCCCATTTGACAGAGGAGGAAACTGAGGCTCAGAGGCCGAGGCAGCAATCCCGGCTCTCGTCCGTAGCATTGCTGTTCTCCCTGGCTCATCGCCTGAGTCTGATCAGATCAACAGACGTTGCAGAGGTGCGCGCGCTGCGGAGACCATCGGCGCTAAGCCAGGATGAGTGGCAGCCGGTCTTGCTCTATCACTTTAAAAACCCTGTGTCTGGTTATAAGACCCCAAATCACCCCCACAGGGGTGGATATTGGTTTTATTTATTTATTTATTTATTTATTTATTTATTATTTATTTATTTATTTATTGCAGTACTGGGTATTGAACCCGGGGCATTCTACCTCCGAGCTACACCCCCTATCTTTTATTATTTTATTTATTTGGGGTTTTTTTTTTGTATTTGTTTGCGGTACTGACGATTGAACCCAGGGACATTCTACCTCTGAGCTACGCCCCCAGCCCGATTTTTTATTCTTTTATTTTGAAACAGGGTCTCACGAAGTTGCGGAGGGTCTCACTAAGTAGCTGAGGCTGGCCGCGAACCCGGATCCTCCTGTCTCAGCCTCCCAAGTACTGGGATGACAAGCGTGCGCCACCACGCCCAGCTGGATATTGGTTTTAAAGAATAGGATCGTGGCTTTCAAAATAAAGAAGCCGGGTTCAGTGGGAAGAGAGTATCATTTTAATGAAAATGGAAAGGAAAAAAAAAACCTTGATTAATGAAAATGATTCTTAATATATTTCAAAATGATGTGTTATGACACAGAGCAAAGACATTTATATATGACAGTGAAATTCTTAATAGCTGATTTTAGAACAACCTATTATGAAATCTTGCAGAGGAGAATATATAGCGAGTAAATCACGGGCCGGGCTCCCAGGCAGACCCGCGACGGCAGCCGCTCGTCTTAAAATAATTTAGAAGGTGGGTGGGAGGGGGCGGGCTGGGAGGGAGGAGGACCATCATCATGCGTTAATAAAATATTTATAAATGTGACTCTCTCTCCTATGGTGGCAGCCTCCGCGTGGCGGGGCAGGTCCTGAGCCCGCGTCCAGGGGGATGCCCTCCTGTCCCGGGAGTCCGAGGGCACGCCACCCGGTTCCTCGCCTCCCTGGTGGCTGAGCCGCAGGCCGGGGCTGCCCGAGTCGCTCTTTCGTCCACTCGGAGGACAAGTGGGCTTGGAAACCAGGAGGCAGGCGCCGGCCGTCTATAGGGTTAGCCCTAGGCTTTCCAGAACCTTCCCAGTGTCTGGTGGGAGCAGAAGGCCCTGGCTGCCGCCTCGGGACAGAGCGCTGCTTCCTTGGGAAGTCCCCTGCCCCGCGCTGGTTGACACCAATCCTCCGGCCACCTTCTGCTAAGGATTTGCCCTGAGCTGGGCATTCTAGATGTCCTCCCCGCGGCCCTACCACCCTGCACCTGCCACCCATGGGTGTCCCGGGCTCTCCCTGCTGGCTTCTCTCTTTCTCCGGCTGCAGGTGCATGCCGGGCTCACAGGTGGGTGGCTGTGAGTGCCGAGTCCACGTCTCCCCGACACCCTCCAGCCCCGGGCGGCTGGGGCGGGGGTGAGGACCCGCCTTCCCGCCTCCTGGGTAGAACCACACGTATGACCCTGGAGTCCCAGCTGCCCACAGGTAGAGTTCTCCTTCATCAACCCTGCCTCTGCCCCTGTCCCATTCCCCATCCCTCTTCCCGCACGTATGAGAATCTTCTCTGTTTTTGTTTTTTGGGTTTTTTGTAATACTGGGGATTGAACCCAGGGGCATTCTACCTCCAAGCAACACCTCCAGCCCTTTTTATTTTGAAACAGGGTCTCGCTAAGTTGCTGAGGGTCTTGCTAAGTTGCTGAGGCTGACCTCCAACCTACCATCCTTCCTGCCTCAGCCTCCCAAGTAGTGAGATTAGAGGCATGTGCCACCATGCCTGGCTGGGATCTTTTTCTAAATAAATTGCCGGCTCCTAAATCTCAGTCTTGGGGTCTGCTCCCAGGGGGGACCCCAGACTAAACCAACTTCCTCTTCTTTATTCTAGTTCTCACATTGACCGTACTCTCCACCCACAGGAAGAAGAGGACGCTCAGCCAGGTTCTGTTTGAACCCAAAAGGGCCCACACCTGCCGTGTGCAGCACCTGGACCTGCCGGGCCTCAGTATCCCCTTCTGTAACACGGGTCTGCTTCCTGCACATCCCCGAGCCACGGATGTCCACACGCCGACCTGGACTGTCACATCTGTCCGCTCTGAATCTGCCCCAGTCCCACAAGCTCCACCACAAAGCTGGCTTGATGGTTCAAGTCCCCAAGTCTCATCTCTCCAACACAACGGTCCCCACGCCTCTGCTCTGCCCACCTAGGTCCAGGCACGCGTCGATGCTGATTCCGGGGCAGCTCTCGTTTCAAGACTTTAATGGTGGCGAGGTTGTCTGGGGTCCTTATCTCGGGCTCAATGGCGCCATCTGAGAAACGCATGGATTCCTGGCCCCGTGTGCAGTTTTCTCACTGTTCTGCCTGTTTGAAGCGACTGTTGCTGGCGACATCACAGAAAATCAGTGTGGTCCCCCCAGCCTGCTCAACCCACACTGAAAATATGGCAGCTGCTTCCCCAAGAGACACCCAGGGATGCTGACCAAGATGGCGCCTGAGGGGGGGGGATCTTGGGCGGAGCTATTAGTCAAGGGCCCCATCCTATCAGAGCCCAGGAAATGGCCATGTGACCCAAGCAGGACCAATCAGATGCTCTGCCTCTGGTTCTAGTCTCTTCACCATCCTGTCTCACCCCAGGAATGACCACAGATCCTACAGGACAAGCCCCTGACTGTCCTTCCCTGTGAAGAAATGAAGATTCCCAAAGTGGAGAGGGTTTGAGAGGAACCTTCCAGCCCTGCCCGGCTCAGCCACAGGCTCCTGCTAAAGGGGCTCATGATAAACACCCCCCCACATTTAGGTGTGGGAAAAGGGGCCTGTGCTCAGAGGAGGTGTGGTTCCTAGGAACGAATCACACAAAACCCAGACATCTCCTCTCTGCCCACTGTGCGGGACCAAGACCCCCGATCCTGGAGCCAGACAGATGGGAATCGGCAGCCAGCCCTGCCCGCGTCCTTGCTGTGCAACCCTCGGCAGGCTGTCCAGCCTCTCTGTGCTGTTCTTATTTCTGTAAAATGCTATCACAGCAGCATCCACCTCGCTGCTTTGTTGCAAGAATTTCATGAGTGAATTTATATAAAATGCAATGACAGCTCCTGGCGCTAAAGGAACGTTGGCTCTTACTGCGGCGGTTACTATGACGATTGCTATTACATCTTAAACAATGTGGGACATTCTCCAAGGTCCTTTCTAGATGTAAGCCGCTCTGATTATGTGAAAGGGAAAATCAAAAATCCAGGCAGGTAGATCTAGAATGGCCTCCAGAGACCGCGGGTTCTGGAAGTTCCTGGACCTCTAGGGGTCAAGGAAATCCATCTGATGAGAGCGACACATTTCATCTCTCTGCAGAAACATGCTCATGCCTGCACGCCCTGGCACACGACCCCAGGATTTCTCTGGGCTCCCTATAGCGAGTCCAGCGGTGGCCCCCGAAAGATATGCCCGCGCCCTGACGCCTGGTGCTGCTTATGAATACGATCTTTTATGGAAAGGGGGAATTTGCTGATGTAATTTAGTTAAGGAGCTCAAGATGAGATTCCCAGGTTCCCCCAGTGGGCCCCAACCCCACGGCGAGTGTCCTTAGAAGAGACAGAAACGAAGCCGGGTGTGGTGGCACACACTTGTAATCCCAGTACTTTGGGAGGCGGAGAACGGAAGATCCGGGTTCGCGGCCAGCCTCAGCTCTCTCTCTCTCTCTCTCTCTCTCTCTCTCTCCGTTTTTCTCTCTCTCTCTCTCCCTGTCTCTCTCTCTCTCTCTCTCTCTCTCTCTCTCTCTACCTAGTGAGGCCCTCCACAACTTCGTGAGACCCAGTTTCAAAATAAAGTATAAAAAAATAGGGCCGGGGGTGGAGTGCGGAGGTAGAACGCCC
>PVJS01017810.1:0-35686 GCA_004027185.1 Glis glis | reverse complement strand
AGAGAGAGAGAGAGAGAGAGAGAGAGAGAGAAAGAGATAGGGAGAGAGAGAGAGAGAGAGCTGAGGCCGGCCGCGAACCCAGATCCTCCAGTCTCCGCCTCCCAAAGTACTGGGATTACAAGTGTGCGCCACCATGCCCGGCTCTACTAGATATTCTTTGTGGCTGCTCTTCCTCAGTTTATTTTTCTGGATAATCTCTTCTTGAGGTCCCAACTTGGAAACTACTTTCTCCAAGGTACTTTCTCTGATTTCCACATGTCAAACAAGTTAGCTGCTTTGACTACGAATTCCAGGAAGAAGCCGAACTGCTTCGCTCTAGTATCTATCGCATTGCAGAGCTTGTCCGGCTTAGATTACACCTGGGGGAATGTTAATGATTCCCAGGGCTTAACCCAATAGTATCTGGTTCATCAGGACTGGCATAAGATCAGCATCTGACATTTTTGATAAATATCTATTATGGCTTGGATTTAGAATGTCCCCCTAGGCTTCACATAGACAAGGCAGCCATGTTGGAGGTGGGACTTGATTGCTGAGGAGGGGACCCTTGGGGTGTGCTCTTGGGGCCTATATATGGTCCCTCCTCCCCTTGCACTCTTTCTCTCTCTTGCTTCTGGCCTCTGTGATGTGAGAGCACAGCCCCTGCAGGCGCTGTCCCTCTCTGCTCCCCGTGCCATGCCTTGAGCTCCACAGGCTTCACCTGGCTGAACATGGACTGAACCCCTGAAATCTCCAGAGCTGTGACCTAATAAACATTCCTTCCTCTAAGTTGTGGTGGTCAGGTGTTTTAGATCACAGCAGTGAGAATGTTGAGCGAAACAGGATCTCAGATGCTTTGACTGCAGATGAGTCTAGATTATATTTGGAGACACTGCTTAATTTGAATTGTCTGTATCTTCTTAGAATGTGGGTTCATGAGGACAGACACTATATTTGCCTCCCTCACAGTTGTGTTTATAGGACTTGTCAGAACACCTAGCACCTAACAGCAGCCACCCCTTCATGTGTTCATGTGTATGTGCTTTTGTATGTATATCATGTTTGTATCTGCATGTACACACATGCAGATCTACATACATAGACATAAACATGTACACATAGTTGTTGAGTGAATGCAATGTGTTACTGTGCCCAGTAGGTTACAGAGTCTGCTCAGCAGAGATGAGAAGGCCACCAAGGAGGGATGGGGTCAGTGTCTCATAGCCTCTAGTTGTTATCACAGATTTACTCTGCGATGGGTAGTGGAGAGATCTGATGGAATCCCAGAAAACAAAAATAAAAAAAAAACCAAAAATTTCCATTTCTGTTACCAATAATGAGGCAACACACTGACTGCCTTTATCCTGCCAAAACTCCTCAAGGCTCACCCACTGACGACCCCAGTGTGCAGACCCTGATCAAGGGAACTTGAGACCACCAAGCGAGAACCTCCCCTAGTAACACTTCTGCTGAGAAGACAAATGCTTCCATTTCTAAGCACTGGGACTATTATGGGACCATGAGGTGTGGAAAGTTTGGGAAGCAGAACTGAAAGGCAGAATCTCTTTTCTAACATTCCCAAACCGTTATATTTCAGAGACTGCCCACACTCCACTTAACATGTTAAAATACAATTGAGAGCTGAGCTTTACCCAAGGTTCATTATAGCGGGGACTTTGAATGATCAATTTGTTGGCAATGAGGGATTTGCAGCAATCCAAGAAGGTAATTCTTGGAGCCACCAAGCCATTGTGAGCATGTATGAATTGATAACCAGGGTGATCATTCGTGCAATTTCAGGCTGTGGAGATATGAACAATATCTCGCTAGTGGATAATATCAGTTGTCAAGCATATGTTTTATAACCTCCAGAACTCCCTCTTGTTTTTGCAAGCTGCTAGTGCATATCTTTGATTTTTTTTTTCCTGGCTGCATGGAACTTTGGGAGAGTTTTACTCATTTTTTCCCTCCGTTAACCAGAGAAGTTAATGGTAGAGAAAAATTAAAAAGAAAAAGATCAAGATAGCAGATAAAAACATTATGGATAACCATTTCATCAACACATGAAACACCATGGAAAGGATTCTAAATGCATATTTTAATATCCATAGCCAATGCTGGGAGGATCTTGCAATATGTCAGATGCATTGCTTTTACTGCCTGAATAATTATCAGGGCTGGGATGTAATTATCTTCTACATCTCTCCAGCCCCTGGTTGTCCAGAAGTTCTGGGAGGGAAAGGACTTATCTCAATCACCTCTGTATCTTGAGTGTCCAAGACAGTGTCGGCCACAGTTGCCAAGTAATTAATATGCTCATTCATCACATTGAGTCTCTAACAGCTGGAAAACTGAGCTGACCAAGTGGGCTGGAAGCCAAATCAGGCAGATATGATCCAGGGGAGAGGATGAGAAATGTGCAAGGTACAGGGCAAGAGAAATCAGGCAAGAAGTAACTTCTGAGTTGTAAGAATAATACGACTCAATCTACTTAGAAGGGAAGACTGATAGGAAGGTAAGACAAATACAAAGAACACAGGCAGAGACTAGGTAAGGAGCTTATATCCAAATCAACCGAGAGCCCAGTATTGCCAGGGAATGTTCTCTCTGACTTCTGAGGGTTCTTCCCTGTTGGAGGGATCCCATTAAGATGATGGCAATCTTGTCTCTCCATGTCTCCTCATTCTTTCCACCAGGGTGAAGTGGAGAGGTGATAAGAGTGATGTAGAATCTTACTAGATAGTTCATGTTTACAAGGAGAAACTTTATATAAGTGGAGGAGTTGCATGCTTTTGTGGATACAAGATCCAAGAGAATGCCTTTATGGATACAAAATTCAAGAGAATGCTTCCCCTGGGCAGACCCTGCCCTAGAATGATCAAGCAGCTCTGGAGATAGGGTGCGTAAGTCTACTTGTTCTTGGATTTAATACTAGGAAGTTCATTTGCCTATAGACAGAAGTCATGTACTACATTAGAAATGGTATAGCTGGGCATGGTGGCGCATGCTCGTAATCCCAGTACCTGGGAGGCAGAGACCAGAGGATGCGGGTTTGTGGCCAGCCTCAGCTACTTAGTGAGGCACTCTGCAACTTCGCGAGACCCTGTTTCAAAATAAAGAATTAAAAAATAGGGCTGGGGGTGTGGCTCGGAGGTAAAATGCCCCTGGGTTCAATCCCTGGTACTGCAAAAAAAAAAAAAAGAGATGGTATGTTTTTTTTTTTGGTACTGGGGGTTGAATACAGGGGCATTCTACCCCTGAGCTACACCCCTAGCCCTGTTTTATTTTTTATTCTGAAACAAGGTCTCACTAAGTTGCTGAGGGCCTCACTATATTGCTGAGGCTAGCTGTGATCTTGTAATCATCCTAACTCAGCCTCACAAGTACTGGTACAGTCATGTACCACCACATCCAGCTAGATAGTATCTTTTACATCTACTGTCTTGTCTTGTTTCTCAATTGGTTTACAATTTAAGGGCTAAAAATGTGTCACTTATTGGAATCACAACCACCCACAAATAGTTTTCAGGGAGCAAGTAAATTTCAACTCAATTCAGTTGAGTTGAAATGCTTTCCACACACCAACTGTGTGTGTAGCACCATGTTGTAATTCAGAGTAATCACAGCAGAAAGATTACTTAGTGATCACTAAGAAAGATTCCAGGCCAGGCCAGAGGTACTTATGTAGTGTTCTAGACTCAGGACAGGAGCATCTCTTGGAGGTCATGACAGTTGATTCAAAGACAGAACCCACTTCCCAGAGTTCTGGCTTAGCTATCTGAACTCTTTAGTTGACCTGACACACTTGCAGCCCCCAATCTTGTAATGTGAGCTCCCTGAGGGCGAGGGCTCTACCCTGGTCTCAGCCTTGTTCCCAGTGTATAGAACAAGGCTTAGCTTAGAGCCTCGTAATGGGATGGTTGACCAGATAGATCGATGGATGGATGGAATGATGGATGGATCCTAAAGCATATAGGACAACGTGTGTTGAGAAGAAGATAAAAATTACCTGTTTCAAATGATCATAGCAGCAAGTTAGAGAGGATTTGAGCACTCTTAATGCTCATGCTTCTAAATAAATTATGTAAATGTAGAAAGAAGTTTAAAAAATAATATGGTGGGGATTTTCCTGGATTAAAAATCATATTTTAACACTACAAGTAAAGATGTTTTGAAATAAAGACAGATGATGACCACAAAGTAGGTGGATAGCTGCCGCCGCTTCCTCCAGTGAGTCTTTTTGGCTCATACAGTCAGTGAACAAACAGCAGAACAGCACAACTTGCTGTGGGATTTTCTGGGTGAGTGGGCCAGGTGGTAGCTGGGGAAGCAACAGTGAATGCTTATTTAGACTTGGAGAAACCATGGATTGGGTTATATATTTCAAAGGGGAATAAATAGAGAGAAAACCGAAAAAGATGAATGTCTGGCACCTAGGAGCCATTCAATAACTATTGGTTGAATAACAAAAATGAACCAGAGACATGCTTTAAAAAAAAAAGTCAAGTCAAGCTGGGTACAAATCACTAAAATGAGGCCATGCTCAGAGTTATGGGAAATAGCTACAGTGTGGTTTTCCTCTATACCCAAAGTCCCCTGACTCTTTAGGATGTCTTGGGGGTTGAAGACAATATGTAGAGCACCTATTTTCCAGATTCCTATGGAAGTTCCAATGAAAAGCTTTGGAGTTCAGCCTTTTCACCACAGACAGACACTACTAACTGGTTTGAGCAAGGCAGAAGTAGATTTGGATTTAAATATTCTCAGCTTTAAATTTCTATGATGTGTGTGTGTGTGTGTGTGTGTGTGTGTGTGTGTGTGTATGGTGTTGGGGATTAAACCCAGGGACATTCTACCTCTGAGCTACACCTCTAGCCCATTTTTTATTTTTTTGTTTTGAAACAGGGTCTCGCTAGGTTGCTAAGAGTCTTGCTATGTTGCTGAGGCTGTCCTCAAACCTGTGATCCTCCTGTTTCAGCCTCCCAAGTACTAGGATTATAGGAATGTGCTACCATGCCCAGTTTCTATGACTTTCTTTTTTTAACAGCCCAGTAGTGCTTAATTTTCTCTATTCATATTCATATGAAATCACTGAAAAACTCAAAAGGAATTTCATGGCTCCAGTGTGGGGTGAAGGCATTTGGTCAATGGGGCAAACATTTAAATCTCTACACACCAAAAAAGTGATTCATATAATTTTAGAGACTTAACCAAAACTTGTACAAAAGCAATGTCATGAGAAAGTTGTCCTAAAGCTGTGATCTTGTATAATGGCCTAAGTTCTGATGCACTTACCATACTACCAGTGACCAATTTTATCATGGTTTTTTTCTATACCTACTTCCACATTCTTTTAACCAATGCACAGACATTGTCTCTGTTCTGTTCCAAAGCCCAACCTATGACGAGCATGTAAGTTCCATGAGGGAGGGCCCTTGTCTTTTCGTTCATTCCTGTATCTCCAGCACCCAGCCTATTTCCTGACACAGAGCAGGAACTCAATAAATATTTGCTGAGTAAACAAATGATGACTGCTATGAATTCAGCAAAATAACTCATTGAGAATAACTGGAAGAAAGCTGGGAGGAAACAGGGCATGCCGGATGAAAAGGACAAAGTGTTCCGTGCCCTCTAATGGCTTTTCAACATATTCTTTAAAATAAATGATTATCTAGGTGACATCAACTTAAGTGACACTTGGAGATACTTGAATAAGTCAATATGGTCACATTTATAATCAGCATATTGCATGCATGCCTTGAAAGCCACTTATGGTGACACACATACACACACACAGACATGTATACACACACACACATATGTATAAATTTTTAAAGAGATTAACACCACACTTGCTAATCATCTCTAGCACTATTAGACTTTCTCCTTTCCATTATTCATTTGTAAAGCAAACTGGTTTTGGTCTCATGGAGAAAAGAATTTCATATTAAATCAAATTACTATGATTCTGAATTTGAAATGTCCAAATATCAGAGATTTTATTACAACTAGTAGTGTGACAGTCGGTACGGCCTCTAATTGTCATCCATTTCAAACTCTTTCCTGTAAATTTTAGCTTTTAAAAGATACCAGTATTACTACTGCAGCGTAAAATAATGTTAGTAAAATTGTGTGGTATTAGGAATTTTTGTTAAAAAAGTAGATTTTAGCTGCTCTTGTCATGAACACACAAAAAGTAATTATGTGAAATGATAGATATGTTAACTACTTCACTATAATATCGATTTTACTATCTATATGTATCCTACAACATCATTTTCTAAAACTCAAATATACATTATCAATTTATTTAAATTATATAAATAAATTAACCAACAAAACAATAAAAATGTTAGTAACTAACAAAATGTCGTATTACATGCCAGTCATTGGAGTCATTGACCTCCTCCAATATTCTCAAAAATTTACAGAGTAGATGCTATTATTATCTCAATTTATAGATAAAGATATCAAGGCTTAGATAGATAAAGGCTATACATCTAGAACATCTAACTCCAAAATCAATAAATCAATCAACGTGACTCTTGCATTTTGGTCTAATTTTTGCACAACTGAATCCCCTGCCACACCCAGCACAGTGTCATCCACATCACAAATGAGCAATGAAAGTTTTGCTAGATTGATACGATGTTCCTAACACAGGCATCTGATTATTTTAAAATATTAACAAATTTATTTCTCAGGATAATGTTTAAAAGAGAACACACAAGTATCAGTTTGGGATGGTTTAAGTATACAGGAGATTTAAAGATCTTCTAGTCTAATTATCTGCCCAAAACACCTGGCCAAGTGTGCCAATGTTTGAAACCTTTCAGTGGCTCCCCATTGTCCTTATGATGAAGCCCAGACTCCATAACATGCCTGCAAGGATCTTTCATGACCGGCCCCATCACTTGCCTCCCCATTTCCCTCTGTGTCCCCACTGTCCACCCCCATCATAGTTGCATACACGCTCTCGGCGCTCCAGCAGCCCAGAACTTTTATAGCTTCTCTGCAGTGGATGGCCCTCCCTGCTTCTGAATTTGCTTTCACGAGGTTCCATCTGTTTGGAATGCCATTACCTTCCCTTGGTGAATTTATCCTTTTTTTTTTTTGCAGTACCAGGGATTGAACCCAGGGGCATTCTACCTTTGCGCTACACCCCCGGCCCTATTTTTTATACTTTATTTTGAAACCGGGTCTCACGAAGTTGCGGAGGGCCTCACTAAGTAGAGAGAGAGAGAGAGAGAGAGCTGAGGCTGGCCGCGAACCCAGATCCTCTGGTCTCCTCCTCCCAAAGTACTGGGATTACAAGTGTGCGCCACCACGCCCGGCTTAATTTATCCTTTATAAACCTCTTCCAGGCAACTTGGAGAAGGTATCCCAGGCTCACATCCTTAGCCTCAGCACCTTACCTACACCGTATCTTTCCCTATGTCCTCTATCTCCTCTCACCTTCCCAATTTCTTTCCTACAATTCTTATCTTTCTGGGGAACACCTACACATTGTTCAAAACCCAGTCAACATATCATGTTCTCCAGGAAGATTTTACTGATATGGAGTGACCTTCCCCCACCCCAGTATCTCAGGCTGGGTCAGAGGAACCATGGATGTCTTTCTTTAACGCCACACATTTCTTCTCATATGACATGTATTACCTCTATTATAATTATTTGTATTTATGTCTGTCTTGCCTATTAATTGAGAGTGCCCATTATGCTGGGCCTGTAGTGTGCAATTCTTCATCCCAAGTATACACAGTAGGTGGACAAAATATTTTTTAAATGAATAAATAAATAGGAGGGGAGAGAGCGTGGGAGGCCATAGGACCCCATGTAGGAAGAGTGCATCTTCCCCTGAGATGTAGCTGTATGGGGGCATGATGGCCTGGTCCTCTTGGTGTTTTTTTGTTTTTTTTCGTGGTGTTACTGAGGATTGAACCCAGGGATATTCTACCTCTGAGCTATACCCCCAGCCCTATTTTATATTATTTTTTATTTCGAAACAGGGTCTCACTAAGTTGTGGAGGGCCCAAGTTGTTGAGGCTGGCTTTGAACCTGTGATCCTCCTGTCTCCGTGTCCCAAGTACTGTGATTACAAACATGTGCCACTATGCCCAGCCCTCTTGGTTTTTTAAGATACACTCTACTGAGAGGTGGGATAAACTTCCTTGTGCAGACTGGACTGAATCCCCAGACACTGCAAACACAGAGAGACAAGACACTGACGTCAAATGAACCCACACTAGTGATTTATGCATTGAATTCTTCTTCTTTTCACTATACACAGATCATTAAAGGAACCCATCCTGACTCCTGTGTGGCAGAATAGAAAAGCCTATTAATGACCCAGAAAGTCCCCAAGTTCTGGACTAGACATGAGGAAAGGAAAACAAGGCTGCTTCAAATGGTTTGGGCTTAGTAGGATTGGACAGTACATCTTGCCTAGCAGCTCTTGCTTTAACTTCAAAATCCTGGTAAACTGTGAAAATCAGAAACACAAAGTTGCCTTCCTTTCACTCAATTCATCACTATTATTTTGCCAGGATTTTGTGAATTCTGGGAAGACCTGCACAAATGGCAATCCTTTATTCTTCAGCATGTGACAGTGACACTTGACTTGGGTTCTCTCCAGGGGAGGTTCTCTTCCCTTTGGCTCCTATGGAGGGCCCTGGTCCAAAGTTACTGATTTCAACCCAAATCAATAATGAGTTTTCATCAGATAGATTTGCTATGCCTCATCTTCCCAATGATTTTAGGATGATAAAAGTAACTTTGGGGAAGGCCCTTCTCAGCTTTTTTTGCCTGACAAAACACTGTTCATCCTTCAACGAGTCAACTTTTTTTTTTTGTCCCCAGTCATTAAAGAAAGGCTCTCTTAAATGTGGTTATCCATGTCCCTGTTCTTTTAAACAGTCTTCACTTACACCAAAGTGATAAGTGGATTTTAGCTCATGAATGAAGTCCAAAGGGTTGGGAATCAGTGTCTAAGTACTGTGTGCAGAAAGATTCTGGAGCCATGACAAGGATGACTTGCATTAGCATCGATTGGAAGAGTATTAAGATTGATTTTTGATGTCTGGTTTGTACACGGGTGGAGGAAGTGAAGGATGCTCGCCATGTATTTTTCTGTCCTTGGTTTGAGCTGTAATGTAGTCATGCCTGAGAGGGCTATTGAAAGGTGTATGAGGATGTTTACATCTTACTAAACCATCACAGAGTTTATGCTTTTAATTTCTTGTGTCGGGGACAAAGGAAGGGAAAGAAATCAATGCCCCTTCATTTCACCATCACCTGGCCTTTCCTGTGTCAGTTTGCCAATGGTAGCAACCTCCCTGGTTCTACTTGCAGTTTATTATCTTCCATCAGTTAGAAAACCAAGTTAAAAAAAAAACCTTTTGGAAAGGTGTAAAAAGACAAAAATGGCTCCAAGGCAAGACCCACAGGTTCTGGTGTGGAGGAAATATAAAAGCTTTGCTACACAGGATTTATCGTTCCTCTTTTGGAAGCTCTGATCTTCATTTCTTATATCCTACTTTCTGAAGTGTGTCCTAGACAAATGGGGGTTTGCACTAAGAAGTGGCCCTTACAGACTGGAAGAAGCATGGCCATAGAGGTGGCTACCCATCCAGAATCTTCATACACGAAGGCATATGCAGTATAAAATACTAACACAAATGATTCAAGTTGAATGAAATGACATTGAGGGTCAAATCCTAAAAATCAGGCTATGTTATCCCTACTTTACAGATGAGACCACTGAGGCTCAGGGAGCTTAAGTGACCTGCTTAGGGTAAACCACGATGCCAGTGGTGGAGCTGAGATGCTAGTCCTCCTGGGCCCACCAGAAATGCTGGACACCTGTAAAGAAGTCTTCATCGTCTGCTGCTGCTTCATCTAGCACTTTCTCCTCTTCTCTAAAACTCATCAGACAAGGAAACTGGAAGTGGAGAGGTGCAGAGATCACACTTAGCGGACAGCAGGCCCTGGGTACCACACCTTGATGCCAGTCTATTGAGTAGATTAAATGCGTTATGTTTCTGATGGGGGTCTGGGTATTTAGGAGATAAGCTGATCCTGAGACAATAAGATTCTGTAATTCACCTGAAGATCCTTCAGGCTGTATGACAACTTATATTTATGTATTTTGTTTTCAACACTGCATCTTTTTCTTTGAGGTTAATAATAGAAATCGTTTTATTACAGTAAATCCTCTTACATTTGGACTAGGGGGATGTGGGGTGGGGGAAGCATAGGGGGTTTGAATGAGTGAGGAACCAAAACCATATAATGATTTTGGAGAGATGACATGATTATTTTTTAAATTTATAATTTATCTGGTAGCTAAAACAATAAGAACAAAAAGCGCTGAAGCAGCTGGGAGTCAAGCAGTTCAGATAGGATTTGCAAACAGAGGAGCTGAGAAGCCATTCAGCAGGAAAAGCGATCTAATTGCTCTAAGATTTTAAGAAGCACTATCTGTGTTACATTAAAGTTTACTATGTCATTTGTATGTCCTGATAACAAAATATGTCCAGCTAGAAGTCCATTTGGACCTCCTTTAATTGAACTCAGAAAAAAAATTGGATCATAAACAATTTAGGTGCCGAAACTCCTCAGAATCATTTTGCTCTTTGAAAAACAAAAGCTCCCACTGTCTTGTTATTATAAAGTTATTGGTTTTTGAAATACTTTCTTTTTTTTTTTTTTTTTGCGGTACCGGGGATTGAACGCAGGGGCGTTCTACCTCCGTGCTACGCCCCCGGCCCTATTTTTTATACTTTATTTTGAAACTGGGTCTCACGAAGTTGCGGAGGGCTTCACTAAGTAGAAAGAGAGAGAGAGGCAGGGAGAGAGAGAGAGAAAGAGAGAGAGAGAGAGAGAGACAACGAGAGAGCTGAGGCTGGCCGCGAACCCGGATCCTCCGGTCTCCGCCTGCCAAAGTACTGGGATTACAAGCGTGCGCCACCACGCCCGGCAAATACTTTCTTTTTTAAAATAAACTTTTACTGGTGCATTGTAATTATACTTTGTAATGAGGTTCAGAGTGATAGAAGCATACAAGCGCACAGCACTTGGTATGTTTCTCTCTGGATCCTACACTGCTCCCTCCCCCTCACCAGACATCTTATTGATGTTAGTATTGATAACTTCATAAATGTACATAGCATTGTTTGCACTATTGGAAACACTTTCATCAGTCCATCCCAGACCAGATAAAATATTCACAATTTCTACTTTGGCGGAATCTAAATGAATGAGGTGTCGGTCCCAGAACTGGATTTCTCCTCTACTTAAAATAAGGAATCTGAATTCGCTGTGAGGAACACTTGACTTCTCTGTGGAAGTCCCTGCCTCGGCTGGTATTTTCTTCAGCATTCCGGATGACTTTCTCTCTGAGGAGTGGCTGAGAGAAAGCTGTTACTCATGTCATTAAGAATGTGGGTGCAGCCGGGCGTGGTGGCGCACGATTGTAATCCCAGTATTTGGGAGGAGGATCCGGGTTCTAGGTCAGCCTCAGCTACTTAGTGATGCCCCCTGCAACTTCATGAGACCCAGTTTCAAAATAAAGTATAAAAAACAGGGCTGTAGGTGTAGCTCGGAGGTAGAACGCCCCTGGGTTCAATCCCCAGTACTGCAAAAAAAAAAAGAATGGGGTGCTTAGATGATAGAATGTGACCTCTTTGTCTCATGCGTTAATTCCACAAATATTTATGGGGTTTCTACTCTGAGCATCTGTCCTCTTGGAGTTGAAAACCTACTGGACAATAAGCAGATGTTGCACAAATAAATGTATAATTGTAAATTATAATAAAAGCTATCAAGAGAAGCTCTGAGGTATGGTGAAGAGACTTAATTAAGATGGGAGTGCCAGGACAGGAGATAGAAAAGAATGGGGGTAGAGTCATGGGACAACAGCATGGGAATGAATTATTCCTCATTATCCTAACTGTGGAGATGTCTTGATCTTTTCTTCTATTGAGGGTGTGCCAAGAGGTAGTCATGGCAGATGCTTGTGATAAAAGGTTGAACAAAGAATGTCTTCCATCAAAGGAGGGGGGACAAGAGAACTGGAGTCTGGAACCAGGTACCAGGATTCTTCAAATCCTGGCTCTGCCACTCACCGACCGGTCAGCTTAGGCAAGTGACTTCACTCCCCTGTGATTCATTTGCTTTATTTTAGAATGAAATATTAGCAGCATCTACCTCACGGGATTACAGGGTTATAGAGATTAAGTGAATTAATACAGTCAATGTGTTTAGAACGGTCCCTGACAGGAGAAGGGCTCTTTGATTGCAAAGGTGTCATTTGGAGTTTGCAATCCAGAGGGAGGGACAGTGACATAAACTACCAACTGGAGGAAGGGGTTTCATGACTGAGAACTACGGGACTGTGAGGAAGGGAAGGATGGGTTCTGCTAGAGGCACATCTGAAAGGGGCTTGGCATTGTGGGAAAGATGCATTACACCGCACGAGAGCTCCACCCTTTGGCTTAGCATCCTTGGCTTCATCCGTCACCTGTGGAATGGCCATGGCCACCTCCTCGAGTGTTACAACTGTAGCTTCTCTATGCAGTAGCACAAGGCTGCCTGGAGAAAATACTTGGTAAATGTTTGTTGAATGAACACAGGAGCTCAGAACATCACTTCACCTAACCCAGCCAAATATGACTAAGACTTTCTCAGAGAGCAGGGGATCCCTGGAAAAGGTGAAACTAATATTTTAAACAAAATGTAAAGAACTTAGTAAATAAAAAATAATATGGGGGCAGCTTTAATAGTATCCAATATGTCAACCCTTTCCTTTATTTTCAAATGATCTTTTATTGCTTTCTGTGTCTTGTCCTTTGCATACCGCACATTTAAAGTCTGAATCTTCATTCATTCATTGGTTCATTCAGCAAACTTTTTATCCAGTGAATTGCTTCTACCTTCAAGCACTGTGCTGGGCACTAGGGCATCAAGGTGGGCACCTCACTCTTGCTGCTTGCAAGCAGTTCATCATCTGGTATTCAGTGCAGACAGGAAGACAGATTGATACGCTGTGACAAGATCAATGTGCTCTGTGATAGAAACAAGCACAGGGTTTTGTGGGAGCACAGATACGCAATCTTTAATTTGGAATTGGTAAGAATGCTATTTACATGCCTCAATTCCCTGAACAATAATAAACTCATGCTTGGGTCCCTTAACTTCAGAATAAAGTTTCATAGCAAAGTTTGAGAGCGGCGATGAAGTTTGACAGAATTTGCTGGAGGAGGAAACCGAAGTAAAGAATTATAATCCTCACTTGGTTTCACGTTGCTCCCCCTGAATACTTACATGTAGAATTAATCCTAAGCAAAATGTTTCCAGCATTGTTTGGCAGGAAAAAGAAAAATGGTCCCCAAATTTCTGTTGCCATGTGAAGTAATTTAAGCTACGTATGTTAAATTGGGTCTACTGAAATTTGACATAGGTATAACTTGGCTTCAGAGAGAGCTATGAAACAGAACCCAGAGAAAGTATAACATTCTAAATACCAAAATGGCAAAACCACATTTATTAATGAGAAAGGGATAATAATTTTGATGAAGGAAAACACATATCGAGGAAGCTGGAGCCAAAGGAATTATTTTATCTATTTTTTTTCAAATGTTGAAGCCACCATTTCACATTAAATCTATACCTTTAACAAATATGCAACCAGGGACTTAGCCCTGCGCTAAGAGAGACAGAGGCAGTAGAGCAGACGTGGCCCGATGGTCATGGCCCTCAGATGTTCAAAGCAGCTGCAGAGGATGAAAATGACAGGTAAGTCGTCTACCTGTCTTCCAGTGATTTTACAATATTCTCACTTTGTTGGTTAGTTAATCCCTCAATTTTCACCCATCCGTTGTGTTATTTGTTAAACACCTACTCCGTGCCACCCTATTTTTATATACCTTTGTAGCACGCTGGACTTCTCCTTTGGAGTGTTTTTACAGTTGGAATGTTATTACCTACAAGGGTAACCATCTGTTCAGCATCATATGACCCTTTTATTCTGTAAGGAATAAGAAAGTAAGAATTCCCCCTCGTGAGTATGCAATGAAGTAGTTACAGTATGAACAAACGAACGAACCGATACTCTCACGAAGAAAGAGCTGGGTAAATATGGAACTGTGATTAGGGAACTATGATGCAGTCTGGTAAAGGCAATAATAGAAAGTCTTTAAATGGATTATAGATGATTACTAACATATGAAGGACCTCCTAAGTGTGCTGGGCTGATAGAGAGGCTTCAGAGATGGCCCTACTATGTTAAGAAGGAAGCAGAAGTTACAAGGACAAAATCAGGATGTATGCCCATCCTTCTTTCATTCCAATTATTTCCCAGATCTATGGGATGAAGGGAATTCATAGACACAGTTAACTTTCTTGATCATTTACTACCACTCAGGTATTGCTACCGTTTGGATATGAAATTTCCTCCAAAGCCCATGTGTTTAAAGGCTTGTTCCCCCAATGGTGCTATCAGGATGTGGTGGAACCTTTGAGAGGTGCGTCCAAGTGGGAGGTCTTTAGGTAATTGGGGGGGTGTCCTTGAAGGGGATATTGGGCCATGAGGTAGAATTATACTCTGTCACGTGCTGCCTTGTCACAAGACTGAAAGCAATGGGGGCCAAACAATCATAGACTGAAACCTCTGAAATAAACCTTTCATCTTGTAAGTTAATTATCTCAGGTATTTTCTTGTTGTGATAGAAAGTTGACTAACACAAGCACTATTAAACCTCCTTGCTATATGTTAAGTAATATAATCCTCACAACAGAGTTTATAAAGCAGGTATCATAGTTATCAGCAACTTGTATATAAAGAAACTGATCTATAGGGACATGAAATAACTTGGCATGACATGGTTGTTGAGCTGGTAATTGACAATATCAAAACCACATGGTCCTACTGCAAATTCTCCTCTACAAAGAACAGATTCTATACTAGAGAGCTCCAAATGAACTCTTCATGTTCTCTCGTATCTAAAGTAAGATTCATATTTGAAACGGGTCCATAATAGGAAATGTTGTCATGTTTTAGATCATATTCAACAATGATTTCTAGTTACCAATTTGGTTTCTATTTAAGATAGGCCGGCTTTCCCTTTAGGCTCAGAGTCCTTGTCTTCATGATGGAATGAAGTAAACTAACCCCTCACCACTCCCCTGGCAGATAAAGTCTTGCTTTAGTTCTCCAAATCAGCCAGTTAACACAGAGTACAGATCACACTATAGTCTTAAAATGTGTGTGTGTGTGTGTGTGTGTGCATCCTATCCCAGAATTACGCATTTAAGACAGAGGAAACACCAGTTCCAAATGACAAGGGGAATTAAAAACTACGAGGAAGAGAAGGAATTGAGTTGAGGAGCAGGAAACAGAAGGGGGCACTTTGAATTTGGGATTGGCTGTGGGGTTTGAGGGAGGAGAAGAGGGAGATGATATTTTGCTAATGAATGATGGCATTTTAAGAGAAAGAACCAGGAAGGCCATTTGAAGCGGAGTAGGCTCTATTTCAGGAGACGGCAAGTGGGAAATGGAAGTTGGTGTCTGAAGAGTATCTGGAATAGCCAAGAGCGTTCCAATAAAAGGGCAGACCTTTTAGTGTCTATGAAAGAAACAGGAAATGAGAAAGAAGGAGCAGCCTGAGTTTATGGTGTGAGAGCTCAGGGCCTTGGGGTGCTCGTGTTGGGGAAGCAAGGAGTATAGGAGCAAAAAGGACTTGTGACAGTCACACAGAAAGAAAGGCAGAGAGGTGGGGCGAGAGAGCCGGCATGCCATAATGCAAACTATCATTAACCGAGAAAAGGAAATTGCAGCAAAATGATTGCTAAGGGTAACCAAAGAAGGGGAGGGGCGTGGCTTAGTGAAATTTAAGAACGGGAAGCTAGGGAAAGAAATAGCTTCAAAGTGGAAGGAGAGCACAACACAGGGGGACTTCCAGACTTGGGCTCATCTCCCAGAACACACATAGCCTCAGAAAGTGAACCACTTGGATGGAAAATCACAGCAGTCCTGGCAGATGTAGAAGAGAGAGGTGAGGTCATGCCTATAGCATGAGGCCAACCAGAAGATCCGCACCTCCTGCATGATTAATGTGACGATGGACTGCACAGGAGCTATGAGAAGACGCCATGAGAAAGGAAAGTTCAAGGAAAAGGAAGGTAGAGAGCATAGCAGGCAAAAGCACTCATACCCACTTCTAAGGAAAACCTAAGTGAAATAACAGGAAATGTCTCGTAGAAGCTTCATGATAAAAAAGCATGATAAGAAAAATGAATTTGGCAAATTAAGAGCTTGGTGACAAATTGATAAATTACCAGAGGGAGATAAACAGAAAATATATATAATGCTGGGTATGGTGGCTCATGCCTGTCATCCCAGTACTTGGCAGGCTGAGACAGGAGGATCACAGGTTCAAGGCTGGCCTAAGCAACCTAGCAAAACTCTCAGCAACTTAGTGAGACCCTGTTTAAAAGTAAAAAATAAAATAGGGCTGGGGTATAGTTCAGAGGTAGAATGCCCCTGAGTTCAACCCCCAGTACCACAAAAACAAAAACAAACAACAACAACAAAAAACAAAGAAAATCTAACAAAACCACTAAGAAATAAAATAAAATTATTGCTGAACTAGTAATAACCCATGGACTTCTTTTCCATGGACCCAGGCTCGAGGTCTGGCTCTGCCTTCTTGTCAATGACTCTCCTCTTGGTGGTCATGATCAGTGACTTGCAGGTGGCTCTTGCGAGGAAGCCCATGGTCCCTTGTCATAATTCTGTGCATTTTTATCCCTCTTACATTGGGTGCTCCTGGAAAGCAGATATTCTTTCTGACTTCCTGTGACCTCTCCATGGCTGGGTATAAACCCCTAGTAGATGATGGATGAATAGGTGTTGAATAAACAGGTACCCAATTGTCATCAAGATCAACACAGTATTTCATTCAGGCTAAAGTTGAATGAAAAGAAACAATTGGAGGGGGGACAGCAGGAGAAGTTTCTCTTTACTTTTTGTAGGCAATGAGTATGTTTTCCTACATGAATGGTAGAATTGGTTAAGCACTTGGACCTGTGAGTACGGTGCCTAGGGGAGCCACTTCTACGGGGACATCTTTCACATCATGGACATCATCAGTTTGTATATTTATTACAACAATTTTCCAACAGATGGCAGTAAGATGTCTTGGTCTAGACAATCAGTTTATTACAACAATTTTCTAACAGATGGAGATAAAAGTATCTTCTGAGAGGGGCACTTTTTCATAATTCCCATGGAGGTCCCATATGTGCTAAGTGCAGTACCCAGAATACATCCCTGTGCTCAAATCCTCATCCACTAGTTACCAGCTCTGTGACCTTGGAAATGTAGTATAACTATTCTGAACTTCAGATTCCTCATCTAAGCATGGGTTGATAATAGTTCCTTTCTCAGAGAGAAGTATCAAAGAGTCATTAAGACATCGCAAGTAAAATATTTAGCATGGTTAATTGGCACAAAATAAGACCTAAATGTTATTTGATATCATAACCATTATTATGGTATTATTTATTGTTAAATGGTGCTAAAACCCCATTCCTTTCCATTTTCCAAACCTAGTAAGCAAATTATTCTCAAAAGAAATAGAATATGCAGATCATGTCTGAGAGTATAGTAATTATTTCAAGCTAATCAGATACATTTTATTTATTACACACTTCAAACTATTTTGTCTATTCCGAGTATTTTTTAATATAGTCATCTTAAAATAACTTCTCCATTTTGGTCTGTGGAAAGAAGTAATTAGAGATCTTTAAAGAAAAAAGAAAAGCTGCCCAGGAATTAAGCACATCTCACAAATAAGGTATAAGAAATAAACATAGTGTATTATAGTGTATCATTTCATTTATAGACTTCTTTCTTAGTCTTGAGATACATTCTGAGAAGCAGCATTTTTGGGTTCAGTGGCAAAATAGCACCTAATATGCTCTTTCTATTTTTTTTGGGGGGGGGTGAGGGAATCTTCTAAGCCACACACAATCCTTCCAAGTGCCAATTCTTGAGTAATTGTTTCTTGTCAATGTTTTGTCACCTGGCGGCTTGCTCACACAGCAGTTCGTGAACACTCTCGCAGCACAGCTGTCTGCAGTCTGACAGAGAGACTCATCCTATTGGGATGCCTTTAAATATGGCAGCCCCATTTGAAGGAGCTTGTTTACGCCTAGGAAGAGTGGAGGAGTACGTGGGAGATTTATTTCTGCCACTTTGGCAAATTCTGATTTTGACAAAATCTCTTTGAATGCAGAATGCAGACCACTTTGAAGACAGAAATGATGGTACCTGTACTTCAATATTGCCTCCCCAGCTCCAGGGATTTCCTGGAGGACAGCTGACCTAATGCCATCAACTCCTACCTGCACTAAGTTGCACAACCTAATCCTTAGGTACTTCACATGAATCAGTTGGTTTTTTTCTTTTCTTTTTTTTTTTTGTCTTATATTTTCTGACAAAGCCTGTGTTTTTATGAACCACCTTTTGGCTCCCATAACCCTTTCCTGTTATACTAGTTTTCTTTGCTGTTCACCTTCCATATCAGATATTCAGGTCAATTAACCATTCAGGCGACCCTCTTTTTTCTCTCTTCCATCCTTGCCACCACTATGTTACCTTTCCAGGTATCTTCAGGTGATTTCATTTGCTCACAGTGGCCCACCTGATGTAAAGACATAAGTATAAACACTTAATTTGGGAAGAGAAAAAGCCTTACTAATGTGGCACCCAAACTACCTCCTGCTCTATACATCACCAGAGTTTAATTTAGGCTGTGGTCCGGGGGAGAAGCACAGATAACTAAGCCCATTGATAACTACAACACCTTGCAGACACTAGATTAAGCCCCAGTGATTCACACTTGACCAATTCAGAGCCTAAGCTAATTCACAGAGTGACTGTTTCTTCTTATTATAGCTGTGATTAAAAAGAGAGGGGGGGTAGACAGAGGGAGAGGGAGAGGGAGAGGGAGAGGGAGAGGGAGAGGGAGAGGGAGGATCTTGTAGGTAGAGTCAAAGGGTAAGCAGAATTGAAAGAGGAATGTTTTGCCTACTCAAACCCAAAGAAAATCTAGGATGAATGAATATCAGGAGGTAGGGTGAGGTTAAGACTGGCAGATCCGGAATCCATGGCAGCATGGATTTTTCTAGCAGAAACATCCAGGATTGTGGTTGATGCCACAGACTTGGGTTCAAGTTTCTATCTCAGACCTGCCACTTTGTAGCTGTGACTTTGGCCTTCATCTTCCTAAGACTTAGTTTCTTCATGTGTATAATGGGATAGTAATAGCATCTACTTCAAGGGATATTTTGAAAATAAGCAGAATGGAAGGAATTAATATGAGAACTACCCCAGGAGGCATGCAGAGGACCAGCTGGCCTCAGGAAGTGGAGACGGACCTCTGGAGCCGGAATCTCTTTAGCACTTTTTATTGACTTTCTAGACAGTTTGAGATGTGTCTTAAGGCTCTCTCTACATCCCAATTTTGTTATTCTAAGAAGCAACTAAGCATTTGAGGACTTGTTAAGCATTAAAATGGAATATGTAAAATCAATGTTATTTATAAATATAGTCACGTTTTTATTAAAGCATGTCTCCAAAGAACAGCTTCTAAGTTACTCTGAATTTCTTATCTTTTTTGCTTTTAAAAAACATGCTATGATTTAGAAATCTCTCTCTCTCTCTCTCTCTCTCTCTCTCTCTCTCTTTCCCTGCTTAGCATTTTGATTTAGAAAAAGTCACTTTCAAATTCCTTATTAGCTGCAGACGATTAGATCATTTTCTCAATTCTTTACTTCATTCTTATAATAGGATATTTAGAAATGCTTTGGCATGTGACACTGCAGAACCTTCCAGAAAAATAGGTAGAGAGTAAACCTCTCCCTGCCACTGACTTTGGGCTTAGTTGGGTGACTTGCTCTGGTCAATGCATGTTAGTGGTTTGACATGGCATTGTATACATCTGCCACAATGAGAATCCAGCCTGCGTAGCCATTGGCCCCTGAATGAATATGACCCACAGCCTGGGGCCAACTCCTGCCAATCCCAGCAGAGCCAGCTCACGTGCACACCTAAGAGCAAGAGGTAAATATCCATCATGGTGAGCCACTGCAATTTTGGTTTTGTTATGCAGCCTCCTCTCAATAACAGTTAACCTCTGTCCCGGATGATCAGGCAGCGAAGACTGAATTGGGCTATATAACTTCCCCCTCCGGTTCCTGCCCACAAAGTTCACAGTGACGAACAACAATGAATAATCAGGTATCAAGGGGAAAGAGAAAAAGGGTGCAGCCACTCTGGAATTCTGACAGTTCCTTAAGATGCTGAACACAGGGTTACCATCGGATCCAACAATTCCACAAAGTATACACACCAGAGAAAGGACAGCAAATGTTCGCACAAAAACTTTGTAGATGAGTGGTCATAGCAGCATTATTCATAACAGCCAAGAAGCAGAAAAACACATCTTCATCAATTGAGGGGTAAATAAAGAGAATGTGTCATATCCATACAAGGGGTGCTTTGATCATCAAAAGGCATAAAGTACTGGTATTTATTACAACATGGACAACCCTTGAACATAGTATGCTAGGTGAAAGAAGCCAGTCACAAGAGAACATATATATATATATATATATAATATATATGGCATGTCATATATAGTATGACTCCGTATCTATAAAGTGTTCAGAATAGGCAAATCTAGAGAAACAAAAACTAAAGGACAGGTTGGCAGGGACTGTGGCAAGAGAAACAGAAGTGACTAGTGACTGCTGGTGAGTATGCAGCTTCTTTTGGGGGAGATGACAGTGTTTTGAAATTGTGGTGATGGTGGCACAGCTCAATGAATAGAGTAAAAATTATTGAGTTGTGCACTGTAAGTAGGTGCAGTGTATAGTATGTATGTGAATTATATCTCAATAAAGCTGTTGGTTAAGAAACAAAAAGGGAACCTCATTGCTGGTAGTAGGGATGAGTAGTCCCCAGGGAATGTCACCTGTGTGGAGTGGTGGGTCCAAGCTCTACACTGGGCCTGCCTCTGGTGGCTGCGTCAAATCCCGTCCCACTACTTCCCTGCTCAGGGACCTCAGGGTGGAGGCCAAGCTTCTGGGAAGGCAATAAGGTTTCCCAGAGCCAGCCTGTGCTTCAGCTCAGCACCACCAGCCACTGAGTTCCAACTACCCCACGTCTGTGCTAGGGCCACTCTGCCTTTCTGACACTCGCATAGGCTCATTCCTATTCAAACACCAAATGGATCCTCTCTAGATCCCAATTCTCAGATCCTCTTTGAGAGAGGAAGAATGCATTTCTCCATGTTTTAGTGCATTTGTAGCCAACATTAGTATGCCTCACAGACATATTCCATTTTCTCCTATGCTACCCATAGACTCTGGACATACTTTTGTTATTATACTGTATTGTAATCATTGCCCATCAGTCTGAATTCCCTGGTAGAAGAAGAACTCCAGAGAAGTAACTGTATCTGTATCCTGAATTTTGTCTCCTTAACACTCCACACAGCATCAGGGCGCATAGCAGGTATTCAGTGTGTCTGTAATTAAAGCAGCTGATCTCAGCTGCTTACCACACCAATCTTAATAGGCAGATGTTCTCATTTGATAAACAAGGCAGTTGAGTCTCACAGAGGGTTATGTAGCTTCCTGAGTTCCCACACTACTAAGCATTAGAACCAGGACTTGAGCTCAGAGCTCCAACCTCAAATTCCAGCCTCCTTACACTCCAACATCAGAATGAAGACATGGTCAGCCAGATCTGATGATAAAGTCCACAATAGATGAGAATGGTTTTAGTTAGCTTTTCTGTCTCTGGGACCAAAATACCTGACAAGCACAACTTAGAAGAGGAAATGTTTACTTAGGCTCATAGTTTTGTAGGTTCAGTCCATAGTTGCCTGGCTCCAAGGCAGAAATTGCTGCAGCATGGCATGGCATGGCAGAGGGATGCCACTTTCAGATCATGGTGGCCAGAAGCAGAGAGAGTGAGAGGAAGGGGCATGGACATATATAGTCCTCAAGGCCCCACCCCAGTGACCTACCTCCTCTAGCCATGCCCTACCTCTGAACCTTGCTGCATTAGGGATATGCTTTCAAGACATGAGCTTTTGGGGCACATTCCAAACCCAAACCACAACAAGAGTGTCTCCAGCCATTCATGCCACAGACCTGACTGGGAGGAAAACACAGTCTAGGGGGTGTGCCCTGCACTAGCAGGTTCTGTCTACTCATCTCTGTCCCTCCCTGTCACATCCTCCCAGCTCTCCAGCCTGGTGAATCTTCTTGCCGGACAGTGACTAACACAATTCATCCTGTGGTTCCCCCTCGTGCTGACTAATGCCCGTAGCTCCCTTCACACTGTCTGCAGATCAGGTAAGAGAGATACTCCTGATCTGGTAAACATTACTCAATCCTTTTCCCTTTGATGGTTGAGCTTATAAGCTGATTTGCAGAGTCTGAGGAATAACGTAGACATACAACACAGGCCCAGCGTTTTAATGCAAAAAGACTCTATTATAGTTAATCGCTCCTCTCAACTTTCCCTCTTTTTTCCTTCTTTAAAATTTGTCTATTTTCTTTTTAACTGAAAACTCCAAATCACTGTAGTTTTTTTTTTTTGGAACCCAGACAGAGCTGGAGCAATTTCATTTATATTTATAGTTAAATTCCAACTGCATATACTCTACACATGATTAATTCACAGATGAAGGGCTCTGAAGTTTGAATGTTCTAAGTAAGTACAAAGCAGGGCAGAGTTTAAAAATGTTAGCTGAAGCCAATAATTTGAATTTTTTTAAAAGTCAGAAATAAGGCCGTCACTGGTTTAAAAATTTATGATCCCTTAGAAAACTACTTCTTTATGTAGAAAAGGAAAATATTAATCGTATGTTAACTAGACATTGACAAGATGCCAAACCTCAACTTAAAACTTCATTTCTTTGTATCTTCTCTTGGCACAACCCTAGGAGGGTTATTACCCAGAACTCCCTGCTGTCACGGGGTGACTGCAATAGCTAACCATCAAGAGAAGCCAAAGTAAGAACTGCAGGTCGAGCTGGGTTCCCTCTGGGAGTGAAAACTTTCCATTCCTCATGATGAAGTGTGAGTTTGCCCCAAAAGGTTCCTGTAAAATATATGAGCAAAGTCTAATTGCTCTAATGTGCCGTAAACTTTTCACTTTCCTTGGGTTTCTGAACACACAGACCTGTTGGCTTATAGCGAAAGAGAGAGAGACTCAAATGTTTAACAATTTCTTGCAGAAAGCAGCAAAACCATGGCATACATTCTCTATTTGGGCAGGGTAAACTAATGTACAGAATGCATTCTTTGGCTCTTTCTTCATTACATGTCCTTTAAGAGCTGCCAGCAATCATAGGAGCCACGGTAGGTCCAGAACGCCCGAATCCCCGCTCTGCCGATGGCCCGTTCTTACTTAACCTCTGTGCCTGATTCCACATTTGCAAAGTAAGGATGCCAATAATCGTGCATACCATATAAGTCTATGTGAAGCGCTAGGAACAGTATCTGTCATGCAGAAAACACTGAGCTAATATTCATTTCTCTTCATATTATTATTACTACCAGAGTTTAGAAACTAAACTAACACAAACCACTGAAAATTAAACTAATAACTAATGTAATGCTATCACAGTATTACAGAGGTCAGGGTTAGTTAGAACAATATTTTAAGGGATTCATAGAGCTGGGGCTGGAACTGACTGAGAAAATATTTGTTATAGTGAATGTTGTCTTCTTTCTGCCAGTAGATGCCTGGTGGTGGGAAGTATCTCTCTCTGACCTCAATTCTGCCACCAAGGTTGGCTCTAGATCTTTCTGAGATCACCCTTTAACAGAGGAGGATGCACTCTTCCTTTGAGAGAAAGTGTTTCTGCTGCTTAATTAAGGTAAGAGGTGGTTATAAGCACGGTCTCTAAAATCAACATTCCTAGCTTCCAATCTTCCAAGCTGTGTGACCTGGAGAAAGTGTCATGGCCTCTCTGTGTTTGCTTTCCTCATCTGTAAAATGAAGATAATGATAGTATTTATCTGATGGAGCTGGATGAGGGTTCATTGAGTTAATATATGCCTAGTACTCAGAATGAGGCTGACACCATAGTAAATACCAACAACAACACACTTGCTAGTATTATATATTCTTTCTCTATATCTTTTTGACTTGCTTAGTTGTCATTCTTTCATTCATCCATTAAACATCTATTGAGAGGTGCCATGTGTTGGTGTACTTGTTATGTGTTGGTCATAAAGAATCTAAATTCAGGATAAGTTTTCTTAGATATATATTCAAAGGGAGAATAATCATTCCAATTCTTTCCTGTAGTCATTTATGAGTCTTAAACACAACTATGTTCTGAAACTCTTCCCTATAATAACTGTAAACACATTTGTGTTTATATTTTAAAACACTAGACCTGCAATGTATAGCCACAGTTGGTATTTCCCTTGTTTTTAGACTGTGGCCTGTCTCTACACATGAACACATGGAAAGACACCCCCAAGACCATCCTAAATGAGGCCTCTCTTGATAGTTCAATTCATGTTTCTCCAAGATTGTCATATAAACATTCCTGCTCTTTCACCCTCCAATAGGTATAATACTTCTTCTTCAAGTCGAGAGTTTACTCCCCAAACACAAATGCATTAACACTTCTAGACTCTTAACTTCTTCATTCCTAGCATCTGTGAGCTGTCATGTTTAGGAGGTGTTATGCTTTAGATATGGAATATCCCCCAAACCTTCTGTGCTGCATAGCTGGAGGAGGTGGGTCAAGGGGGCCTGGCCTCAAGGATGATATCTGTTCCTGGCCCCTCCTCTTACTGTCTCTGCTTTCAGCTGTCATGAGCTGAGCAGCTTTCCTCCACAACGCTACCATGATGTTTCTACCTTGGAGCGGGCCAACCATGAACTGAACCTCTGAAACTGTGATCCAAATAAACCTTTCTTCCTCTAAGTTGTTGTCATCAAATATTTTAGTGATTAAAAAAGTGGTATAAAACAGGGGCAATTCATTTTTTGCTAACTTTCTTCTTATATCCCCCAAAGTGTCATATTCATATTGTCAATAAAATTGAAACACGGTGCACTTTTGCCTGAAGACTGTGGGAGGATTTTTATATCTTTGTTGTTGCAGTTTTGAGAATGACTATGTTATCTAGGTTTGAGGAGGATGTACGCTTTCTTTTTAATTCCCCACCAGAAATCATTCAGTCACTTACCTAAGTCTTTAGCATTCATTGTGTACCAGACACTTGTCTCAGAGAGGCCATAATAGACAAGGTAAGGTGAGTGTTAGCTGTAACAACACCAAAGATAGTATTGACTTAATGAATGCTATATTGCTGTCTTTGGTCCCCATGAATCAGGTGCAGATTTTAAGCATTATACTTTTTTTTTTATTCTAAGTCAGTGCCCATGAATAGATGAAAGGGAATTTCCATAGATACTCACCCCCCACCCCGGGAAAAACAGTGCAGCCAGTATACCCCTTGGGAATAATGGTCTGCAGAAAAAGCTGCATGCATTTCGAAGATGAACACGGGAACACCCAGCCTGAGCAGCCACATTTTTTGTAGTTGATTTTCTTGGGCCATGAGATCATTTTCATTCTGTCTTTTTTCTTTTTCTTCTATTTTTAAATGTATAGGCTTATAAAAATATGAAAGCTGAAGATATTTACACTACTTATTTAGAACAGGGATGTGTTCTTCCCTTAGCTTCCCCATGAGCAGCTCTAACCATGACCTTGTTTTGCTGTTGTGGAAGCGGGATCAACATTATTCTCCTAATGGTCTTGGCCACTCAATGCTGACCAGAGAATATCAGCAAAATATGTGGTTTTACTCAGAAAGGAGGCAGCATGCCATCATAAAAAAGGTGTCACTAGGACACTGATTACTCTAAAAATCTCCTTGTTAGCCACTGTCTTCCAAGTGTGCCTGAAAGCCTGTACAGGAGTTTCCCCTTTTTTAGGTTACCCATGGTGAACTACGGTCCAAAAATACCAAATGGGGAAGACTCTAGAAATATATAATAAATGTTAGGTCACACACTATTCTGAGTAGCATGATGAAGTCTCGCCCCATCCTCTTCCATCCCACCCAGGATATAAATCATTCCTTTTTCCAGTGTATCCATGCTGTATATGCTATGCGCCCATTAGTCACTCAGTGGCCAACTTGGTTAAGCAATAGACTGTCATGATATCACAGTGCTTGTTTTCAAACAACCCTTGTTTTACTTACTAATGGTCCCAAAGCATAAGAGTAGTGATGCTAGCAGTTCAGATATGCCAAAGAGAAGCTGCAATGTGCTTCTTTGAAGTGAAAAGGTGAAAATTCTCTACTTAATGAGGAAAGAAAAAAACTTGTATGCTGAGGCTGCTAAGATCTACAGTAAGAATGAATCTTAATAGCCATAAAATTGTGAAGAAGAAAAAATGTGTTACTTTTGCGGTCACACCTCAAACTGCAAGCATTACAGCCATAGGGCATGATAATGGCTTAGTTAGGACGAAGAAGGCTTTACTTTTGTGTATGTATGCATCAGTAAAACATAGTATATGTAGGGTTCAGTACTATACATGGTTCCAGGCATACACTGGGGGTCTTGGAACATATTCCCCGCAGGTAAGAGGGGAGTACTGTACTTTCTTTTTATAAAGTGAAAGAATAATTTACTTCAAATGCCAGTAATGCATACCCAAGGCATCTGAAACTAACAAAACTTGAAGAAACAACATTCACCCTTCAGAACGTAAAAGCTACATAAGCAGATTGATTTATTCTGAGATCAAGAATTAGAATGTCAAGTTTGAGTTCAAAGCCAATGCTTTGTTGCTAGGTGAGAAGCCCTGGACAATTTTGAATTTGTGATGGCCAGGGAGGAAATATTCAACATGTGCTGCTCCCAGTGGACTCCTGCCACCCGCTCTGTTCTGTGGGGTAAGGGAGGAGCTGGCCTGGACACTCAGCTCCCCGAGAAGCATGGAGATGCTGCCATCCTCCTAGCAGACTTCGGGTACCACTTTGAGAGCATCTCAGAAGCTCTGTCTGCCTGTGGGCTTTGGGAAAGAAGAAACCACTTTAATGAAGCCGTCTCCTAGACACATCAGGTGTGCAGCGGGAAGCCTCAGTGGCTCCCACTTTTCAAGGAACGGGGCTACTTCGGTGGCAGCTGATTGTACTCATTCATTCACGCAGCTCCCCCAGGACACGGGTTTTATTTTTAGAGGAGGCTCCATTTGCTGACTGTCATGAAAGGAACGCTCAGGAGGAGCTATTAGCAGTCACTTGTTTCAGTAAACATTGAATATAACATATGCCTCTCAAGTAATGTGTATCCAAACATACAATTTACAAATAATTAACATCATGTTAATTAGTCACATTAATTTATGCCACTTTGTGGAATTATTTCCTCAGAGTGTTTAGGAACGCTGCCAGGAGCTTGAGCCAGACAGTGTGAAAATGTGCTGGAAGTTGACTGTTGTGAGCGGCTGTGAGACACAGCCTGAGCACGTTGTTATGGCCCGGCAGCACACCAGCGCCCGCCCAGCATCCAGCTGTGGAGACTTGAGCAAACTCGGTCCCACCAGGTGCTGGGCCACCTTCCCTGCATGCACCCTCTATCCTACTTTTTGGTTTCTGCTGAATGTGGCCAAGTGCGCATTCTCCCACTACCAGCTGTACACGACCAGGTGCACTCCGTGGGTACAGGAGTGAACTCGATTGAGTTTTCCTTGCAGCAATATTGTGCTGACAACTGGTGTTGGGTGATTTTCAAACAACAGCAAACAGTGACTAGGAATTATTTTTGGTGAATGAAGCTCCAAGAACATAAAATGGCAAAGGCCAGGCATTAATAGCTCCCAAGAAAGGGAGACCCCAGAAGTCTTCACCTGTGTTTGAAATTTTGGAACTTTTTCAAATACTGAAATCCACTCTCTCTTAAAGTACTTAAAGTGTGGGAATAACTCAGCCAAGCAGCTCAGGAATAAAAGGGATAGATGGCCAGAGAAAACAGGTCTTGTAGACAGAGTACAAATTCAGTAGGGGAAACCAACAAATCAAACTATAAAATCAAGCAGGATGAAGACTGCTACTTGGGGGACCAAGGGCTCATTTCAGTGGTTGAGTCATGGAAGAAGCAAGACAGCTTCGTAGCATCACTGGGCGGCCTTGATGGAGGGGTTTGTGAAAGGGCCCATGATGGCTCCCTCCCAAATCTTCTCCCTACCCAGAAGTGTCTCTAAGGTCTGTTTTATTGGGGGTAACTGACTCAACGGGAGGAGATGAAATTCAGACCCCTTCTCTAAACTTCACAGTATGAATTCCAGGTAGGCCCAGACAAACCAGCAAATCCATCCCGGCTCTGTTTTCAATGCCAGCATTCCAAATGGGTTCATGATTATTAATTGATGATAGACGTGAAGACTAATAATCTATAAACAGTTCTACTCCCATGTTCCAAAGAAGAATGCAAAGACCTTGCAAGAAAATGTAGTGTGGACCAATGTTTGAGGGTGAGAATGGAAGAAATTGATGAATATGAGGAAATAATGAGCAATAGATGGAGCAGGCACCCGGAACCTGAGACTCTGCATTGTGAACGCAAGGCGACTGGAGTTGGTCATGGGCAAGATTCCCTCCCTCCCAATCCCTGTCCTATTTATGCACAATAGGTCACTGTACACGGCTCTACCCCCCGCGAATCATGGAAAACACAAAGTAAGTCAGGACACTAAATAATGAAAGTTTGGGATGGTGCCGGAGAGTCACTGTGAGATACTAACACCCAACATCGTCGGCATCCCAGTGGAGTTTAATAATCTCGTGGGAGAAGCAGGTGTGCCCATGAAAAGGTAAACCATAAAATATGCTGTAAATGCCAATGAATCATGCCCAAAAGGAGGCCACAAAATGTGATGAGGAACCTAAAGGAAACCATGATCCATTTAGAAAGTTAGGGGGAAATTTAGCCAAAGAAAGTCTCTTTCCTGATATTTGTTCCCAGCTATAAATTTAGAGCCCTATTTCCTTGTAGACACATTGATATGTATAAAGAACGGGTTTTTTTTTTTTTTTTTGCAGTACTGGGGATTGAACCCAGGGGTATTCTACCTCCAAGCTACTCCTCCAGCCTTATTTTTATTCTTTATTTTGAAACAGGGTCTCACTAAGTTGTGGAGGGCCTCACTAAGTAGCTGAGTCTGGCTGCGAACCCGGATCCTCCGGTCTCAGCCTCCCAAATATTGGGATTACAAGCATGCGCCACTACACCAAGAACGGGTATTTTTTCTCCCATAAGAAACTCGACTTATTAGTATGAGAATCACATTAAGTCTATAACTTCCCCAAAAGTCTTGGTTAATAACAATATATTTTAAGTGTTACTTTTTAAATTTTATTTAGGGCCTATTTGATTCGCTTTAACTTTGATTCAATTTGGTTCTCTTTAATATTTATCCAATAATGTTTCAGAATCCCAAGATGTGTATACATGAAAGCTCTTTCCCTAATGTCCAGGAAACCATTGAGGATATAAAAGCAGCAAAAAAAAAAAAAAAAAGTCATCCTAGGGTTTAAGGATGTTCTGAAACTTCAAAGAGAATCGAATGAAAACCGCACCTATTTTGCCCAAACTGAAATTGTGCTCGGCAGGAGAAGCACTTCTCCCCATGCAGAAATCTGAAAATGCATTTGAAAAAATAGATCCATATTTTAATTAAAAGGGGCCATTCTGAGCCCAGCGTGTGGAAGCGCGGCATTAATATTTGTGACACTAGCCACGGGGGACAGGGGGGCAAAGAGGGTCTTCCATCAGCAGCAGGAAGTCAAGGTTGATCTTTCTTGAAATCCAGATTCTCGCCGACATGAAGGAGGCTGTTTTTGCTTCAAAGCGCTACCCAAGGACAAGGCACGTGGGTGGAGGGTCTGGAGAACCATTAGGACAGCTGCAGAGGGAACGGAGTGGAAACAGGAGCGTGTGTCTGGTGAACAAAGACGCTCGGGGATGTCCATGTGTGCAGGCGTGTGTGTGCGACGGACAGTGACGACTCCAACCCCCACCAAACACATTAGCCAGTGTCGAGCCACATTCACACAAATTTTAAAATAAGTATCATTTGACCCGCAGACTCCAGAAGGTATAACGATCGACTGGGTACTGAGGGCATTTATGGGCACTATTTATTTAATAGTAGGATAGCTGTAATCGAGCAGCACCATATCTGGCATTTTTCAAAAAATGAACACATGAAGCCGACTTGCAGTGGCGACTCCTCAACACCACGATGTGGATGCCAGACACGATGGCTGCTAGCTAGCCTTGAGAGCCTCTTTACCACTGGGCTTATGAGCATGTGCATTTCAAATGTAACAGGTGAAAACAAATCACAAGCATATGCATGCATTAATCTTTTCGAGGTCAAATGTCATATTCCCTTCTCTTAAAGAAAATGTTGGTTGTATAAGGAAATGAGATTAAAAAAAGTAATCTGGTTTTTCAGGGTTGGGGTGCATATTGCATTAATGTGTTTTCTTTTTTTGTCTTTTTTATTTTGGGTGGTTCTGGGGGTTGAACCCAGGGGTATTCTACTCCTGAGTTATACACCCCATCCCTTTTTATTTTGAAATAGTCTTGCTAACTTATTGCACACTGGCCTCCAACCTGCGATCTTCCTGTTTCAGCCTCCCAAGTACTCAGATTATATGCAAGTACCACTGCGCCAGGCTGCCTTAATGCGTTTCTTGACTGACTGCCATAAGGATATTTCAGTTTTGAGTAACCCAGGCTGGAAGAGCAGGGCGTGGGCAGAAGAGCATGGTATTCAGAAGTACTGTCACTAAACCCCTCATCTGGTCAAGGCAGCACAGGCAGGACAGCTACGGGCAAGGGGACTTCCTGCTGGATTCCACTGGAGCCGTGCTGTCCAGGGAGCCTGCTGCTAGCCACACATGGCCACTGAGCACTCGAAATGCGGCTGAGTGCAACTAAGGAACTGAATTTTATATTTCAGCTCATTTTTAATTTGGCTAAAATTAAATTTAAAGCCAGTAGCAGCTCAAAATACTTTTCCACCAAATATAATTTTATGGTGTCTGTAGGATTACAATTCCACTTAACTGTTATGTCAGGTAAGATGTTATTGTTTTGTAGTCAATGGATTTGACACATGAGTCATTTGTATTATTACACATAAACACATCATGGAATATGCTTGTCATGTATTTATTCAGCTTGAATGATTTTTTTCCCTTTGTACCATATGATATCATAAAGCTCTTACTTAACTATTTTATGCAGAGAGCACAAGTTATGGGGATAACTATACAAGTCAAAATTAGTAATCAAATTCAAATAAAACTATTTTACTTATAAGTTATAAAATTAGTTTCTAACTAAGTAAATACAGACAGATTTACCCAGGCATGGTGGTGCATGCTTATAATCCCAGTACTTGGGAGGCTAAGACAGGAGGATCTCAGATTCTAGGCTGGCCTGGGCAACTTAATGAGACCCTATTTCAAAATAAAAAAATAAAAATAAGCTGGACATGGTGGTGCACACCTGTAATCCCATTACTTGGGAGGCTGAGACAGGAGGATAGCAAGTTCAAGGACAGCCTCAGCAAGTAGTGAGACTCTTATCAACTTAGCGAGACCTTGTTTCAAATTAAAAAATAAAATAAAATAGGGCTGGGGGTATAGGTCAGAGGTAGTATGCCCCTGAGTCCAATCCCCAGTACCACAATAAATAAATATAAAAATAAATAAATAAAAAGGGCCGGGGTGTAGCTCAGAGGTAGGAGAGAATCATAAACCAGAACAACAGGAAAACTTAATATCAAAGATGAAAAGAAAATAATATCACAAATTTCAGGAGAAATGTCAATTGCAGTTTCCTGCAGCAGAACAAAACAAAGCTGTTTGTTGTGTAAAAAAAATTTAAGGTAACAAAGTAGACAATATAAAGAGGTATTTTCAGCAAATACATAGTAAATTGCAAAAGACATTTCTTTTCAACACTCAAAACAATAAATGCTTCTATGAGAAAATGTGGTTCCCAGAATGTGGTTAAACTATTTTTTAAATTATACATGTGGCTGGCATTATCTAGCTGTTGCATGTTGTCATGGTGCCAATAGATGCTCAACCTTCTTATCTGCGTGGAGTCGGCCCCTAGTGACCTTGTCACCCTGTGTCCATTGTCCATCACCTCTCACCTGCTCTGTGCAGTCACCACCTGGCACCTGGCGGGCTCCTGGGCTGCCCCTTGCAATCCACCCTCCATGTGCTAATCAGCACTGTTTCCTTCCAAATGGAAATCGAACCTCGTTCCCGCCACACTTAGAAAATAGACCACACCACCCCTTGAAGGATTTACAGCCCCTGGCACTGGTATCATCTCTAATGAATTTTCTCACCCTCTTCCCCCAACCTCCCGGGCCTTCCTTGTGTTTCTAGAACATACCAAGCCAATTCCCATCTCAGGGCCTTTGAGCTCCCTATCCCCTTCTGTCTGGAACGTTTTTTCCCCAGTGCCATATGTATTTGTTGCTGAAATGAATGAAGGGATCTGGGAAGAGGGGTGAATTGGATTAAACATTTGAGTTTCATCCAACATTCATTCTTTCATGCATACATTTACTTTAGTGAGCACCCATCACTCAGTCCCCACCATTTGCCAGGCCCTGGCTAGGAGATGAAAAAATCTCTCTGTGGGAAATAAAAAGGAACATGCTTTTTTGGGAGGATTGAGGTGAGGGTTGGCACTAGGGATTGAACCCAGGAACATTCTACCTCTGAGCTATACCCCCAACCCGTTTTATTTTTTGTTTGGAAACAGGGTCTCTCTAGGTTGCTGAGAGTCTTGCTAAGTTGCTGATGCTGACCTCGAACCTGTGATCCTCCTGTCTCAGCCTCCAAAGTACTGGGATTACAGGCATGCACCACCACACCCGGCCAGAAACATGGTTTGTGCCACCACACCCAGCCCAGAATGTGGTTTCTGTTTGTGTTTTCTCTTCTACCAAATTATAAGAAGACTAAATTTATCTGCAGCTAAATCACTGGAGCCATTTTATGTTGTAAGTATACTGAAAACCAAACAAAAACTAGGGCTCAACTTGATGGCGTCGTAAGCAAAATATAAAAAACTAATGATATTATGAGTCTCAACCTGGACTGGAAACAGAAATATAGAAACTTCAATCTAATCAATAGGATTGAAGGGGTCAGCAGGGCAGGTTCCTCTTGGGCAAGGGCTATATCTTATTAAGTTTTGTATCCTCGGTGCCAGGTCCACCGTAAGAATTCAATAAATTCCTGCTAAATTGAAATCATCACTTACAATAAGCCCTTAATAAGACTGTGAATTTATTGAAGGCAGAATCTACACCAGTAGGCTTCCGTATCCTGGAGGCGACCCATGTACCAGAGGCTCCATAATTGTTTATGTGCACTGTGGCTAAAACCTAAGTCCTAAACATATCAGACAGGTAACATAAATGAGAGAGGCAGGCCAGATGTAGTAGTCACACAACCCGAAAGCTGGTGACTTAGCGATGCAAGCCAAGGCCATGGAGCTTGCAAATATATTGAGCTGTCTTCTAATTACAGATTCCAGGCCAATTCTTAAGTAGGAAACAAACAACCCGACAAAACACTTTCTTTACTAAGAGACTCGCCTAACAGGCCTGATTTTTAGGATGGGGCTCATCTTTGCAACAGGAACAGGAACACCACCTGGGGACCATTCTCCAAAGAAAGACACATTCATACCTATGTCAAGGTTCTGTGGACCTCAAGTGTGTGAAGATCAAGACTGCCCTTCACTATAAAAGTTGCAAGTAAGGAAAAGGTCTTCGATACCCTGGACAGTTTGATCTTTCTGACTCTGGTTTGCAAAGGCTCATTTTGCAGACATGTGTTTTTGCTTAGAATGGCATAGAGGTGGATAAATCACGGGGTAGTCGTCCCCGGAGCCAGCTCCATTAACTTTCTTGGCATGCTCTCACCACTGAAGTCAACATGACTTAAGAGTTTATATAACATTTTATTAGGCTTTAATTCCATACTTTTCCTGAATTTCAATGTTCATTTGTCGGGTAGAAAATAAATGTTGCTTGTGGCTCAAAGACAAAAGTTTTCTAACTTTAATTTGTTTTTAATTAACTTATTCAGCTAATTTTGGTTTTAAGTGGGCAGGAGGGAGAAAGTTTTGAACACTCCTGGAGGGAATAATCTAATGTGTGTGTGTGTGTGTGTGTGTGTGTGTGTGTGTGTGTGTGTATGAGTGTGCATGTGTTTGTGTGTGTATATATATGTGTGTATGTAAATATATGTGTGTGCATACATATAAACAAACTACAATGCATACATATAAAGAAACTACAATGTAATCAGGATTCTGAGAAAATGTAAACGGACTGAAGCTCAAAGTTCAATATAATAAAGAAAAGAAGATCGTTTTACCACAATTAGGAGTCATGTGACTCTGGTGATTACATTTGACTGGCTTTGTCTTTTGACTCCTAACCTCTTGCTTTGTAATCCTTATCAGATTTTTCTAACGGTGTAGCTCCATGTTCCCCGTTTATTAGAAAAAGCGAGAAAAATAAAAATAATGCCATCAAAATTTACTGTTTGTACAAAGTCTTTAGACCAGTGGGTTTCAATAAAGAGACAACTTTGCTCTCCCAGGTACAATGAGCAGTGTCTGGAGACAAATTTGGTCTTTATGACTTGGGGGAAGCACCGGAATCTCATGGTAGAGGTATACCACAATGTGCAGAGAAAGTATAAGAAATTCCCTAAAGAGGAAATGGATGTGCAGATGCCTTCATTCTCAGAAGGAAAAGGTGCATATTTCCTTTGTTTCTGATGTTGTAGCTGGATATCTGCAAAGCCTCCCACAGTTGTAGGGAAGGCACATAATTTGAAAAGGCAAAACTTAAGACCAAAATTTTACACAGGCCCCCAAGAAGTCTTAGACAAAGTCCTTAAGCTTATTGCAACTCAAATCCTCATTTTGAATGTGACACTGTCATCTTCATGGAACCTGCCCATCTGACCTCAGAGGATATTGAGCCAGTCTAATGAGATAAGGACTATCAAGGTGCACACAGTCAACTGTGACCATTACTACCATCACCTTCATCATATTCATCCAGGAGAATTAAAAATGTCCATATGAAAATACATGGTTTCCTTTCTCATCCATTCATTTCTTCAGCTTTTCAGTAAACATTTACTGGATACCTGCTACATGCCAGGTACCTTCCTAGGTTCTGGAGTTGCAAAGATGAGCAAGACATCAGGACGTTATCCCCTTACTAACTCAATTCTAGTCACCATCATTGTATTATCACTGGATAGAACAAGAGAAACTGGATTGGGAATAGATGGCTTAGAGGACCACTGGATTCCTTATTTCAGAGTCCCTTTCATAACCAGTGACCCCAGAGAAGGACACAGTGAGATTAGGAACATATGTCTAGGGACAGGCATCATGCAGGGTTAGACAAAGGATTTCATAAATCAGTTGGAGATTGGCCCAACTGATCCAGGCTCAGGCTCACCCCTTTCCAGAAGCACCAGGAGCATCAACTGTCTTACAAAGGCTAATGGAGAA